>JAODUE010002825.1:1490-11528 GCA_027564755.1 Amblyopsis hoosieri
ATTGTTGTGTATGTGTGTTCTGTGTGTGTTACCTATTGTTGTGTATTTGTGTGTTTCCTATTGTTGTGTATGTGTGTTCTGTGTGTGTTTCCTATTGTTGTGTATGTGTGTCTCCTATTGTTGTGTATGTGTGTGTTACCTATTGTTGTGTATGTGTGTTTCCTATTGTTGTGTATGTGTGTTCTGTGTGTGTTACCTATTGTTGTGTATTTGTGTGTTTCCTATTGTTGTGTATGTGTGTGTTACCTATTGTTGTGTATGTGTGTGATTCCTATTGTTGTGTATGTGTGTGTTACCTATTGTTGTGTATGTGTGTTCTGTGTGTGTTTCCTATTGTTGTGTATGTGTGTGTTACCTATTGTTGTGTATGTGTGTGTTTCCTATTGTTGTGTATGTGTGTGTTTCCTATTGTTGTGTATGTGTGTGTTACCTATTGTTGTGTATGTGCGTATACCTGTACCATGTGTGTACTGTGTGTGTGTGTGTGCTGTGTGTGTGTATGTGTGTGTATACGTGTACCGTGTGTGTTAAATGTATGTGTACTGTGTGTGTGTGTATGTGTGTGTATACTGTACGTGTACCGTGTGTGTGTTAAATGTATGTGTACTGTGTTTGTGTATGTGTGTATACCTGTACCGTGTGTGTATTGTGTGTGTGTTTGTGTGTGTACTGTGTGTGTGTGTATGTGTGTGTGTATACGTGTACCGTGTGTGTGTGTGTGTTAAATGTATGTGTACTGTGTGTGTGTGTGTGTGGACCTCAGTCTGCAGAGTGCATTTAAAGGCTGGGTTTGAGTCTGGCGACCTTCAGATGGGTTTTCAATGACTTGTATGTGTTCTGATGTTATCCAACGCCTCTGCCGCCCCCTGCAGGACGTGAACAGGAAGAGCACCACGGTGGTGGGGTCGTGGCAGGGCAGCAGGGAGAAGCAATCTTACACACACATCCTGACGAGGAACACCTCCGTCTCCTTTACCTGGGCGTTCCAGAGGACCAGCGAGGCCCTGGACGTGAGTGGCACGCACACACACACACACACACACACACACACACACACGCGCGCACACGCACACGCACACGCACACACACACACGCATGTATGAATGAAACCGTGTGTTGTGAGTTCATGTAAATATGGGTATGCTAATTTGCATGTGTTTGTGTGTGTACCTGTGTGTGTGTGTGTGTGTGTGTGTGTGTCGTTCATGCGTACTTCTGTGTGTGTGTGCGTGAGCATGTGTGTGTGTGTGCATGCATACCGCTGTGTGTGTGTATGTGTGTATGTGTGTGTGCAGGCGCGGCGCTACGTGGGAGATGTGGCGCGGCTGTACTCCGTCGCCGTGAGCAACGCGCTGGACGGCGTGGCCTGGTCGTGCCGTGCTTGTGCCCTGGTGGCCCGGGGCTCCTCCTGCGTGCCTTGCCCCGCCGGTCGCTACATCCACGCCGCCACCAACCGCTGCCGCGAGTGCCCGCCCCGCACGTACCTGGCGGGACGGCACACCTACGGGGCGGAGGCGTGCGTGGCGTGTGGGCCGGGCAGCCGGAGCACCAAGGTGGGGGGGTGTGGTGCTGTTGTTGTGTGAGGGTTGTATGAGTTAATGTTAGATTGCTAGTCAGTTTGCGTGTTAGCTTGTTAGCATGCTAGTGTGTTAGTGAGTTAGTTAGTGAGTTAGCTTGTTTGTGTGCTAGTGTGTTAATGTATTAGTGAGTTAGCTTGTTTGTGTGCTAGTGTGTTAGTATGTTAGTGAGTTAGCTTGTTAGCATGCTAGTGTTCTAGTGTGCTAGTGAGTTAGCATGTTAGCGTGTTAGCTTGTTAGCATGCTAGTGTGCTAGTGTTCTAGTGTGCTAGTGAGTTAGCATGTTAGTGTGTTAGCTTGTTAGCATGCTAGTGTGTTAGTGAGTTAGTTAGTGAGTTAACTTGTTTGTGTGCCAGTGTGTTAGTATGTTAGTGAGTTAGCTTGTTAGCATGCTAGTTTGCTAGTGTTCTAGTGTGCTAGTGAGTTAGCATGTTAGCTTGTTAGCATGCTAGTGTGTTAGTGAGTTAGTTTGTTTGTGTGCTAGTGTGTTAATGTGTTAGTGAGTTAGCTTGTTAGCATGCTAGTGTGATAGTGTTCTAGTGTGCTAGTGAGTTAGCGTGCTAGTGTGTTAGCTTGTTAGCGTGTTAGCATGCTGATATGCATGTTGATGTTGCATAAGTGGCTTAGTTCAGTTAGGAGAGGGCTCTAGTTCAGGGTTTTTTGGGTTTCCTAGCACATTAAGGGGAACAAAAACACAACAACAATATGTTATATGTTTATAGTATTATTATATAAGTGATATAATGCCTTTATTATAGCAGTTTCTGCTGCTGATAATTGACAGCTGTGCTTCTCTCAGGAGCATTCCCATTGCTACAGTGACTGCTCCTTCTCCTACACGGAGAACAACCGCACGCTAACCTTCGACCTCAGTGACCTGAGCGGCGTGGCCTCGCTGGCCAACGGGCCCAGCTTCACCTCCAAGGGCACCAAGTACCTCCACCTGTTCAACGTCAGCTTGTGTGGCCATGAGGTGATCACATACGCTGCTTGTCCCTCTATGGTGTCTTGTAGCACACAGGCTAATGTAACTGTCTTGTAGCACATAGGCTAATGTAACTGTCTTTTAGCACACAGGCTAATGTTACTGTCTTTTAGCACACAGGCTAATGTAACTCTCTTGTAGCACACAGGCTAATGTAACTGTCTTTTAGCACATAGGCTAATGTAACTGTCTTTTAGCACACAGGCTAATGTAACTCTTTTGTAGCACACAGGCTAATGTAACTGTCTTTTAGCACCTAGGCTAATGTAACTGCCTTTTAGCACAAAGGCTAATGTAACTCTCTTGTAGCACACAGGCTAATGTAACTGTCTTTTAGCACACATGCTAATGTAACTCTCTTGTAGCACATAGGCTAATGTAACTGTCTTTTAGCACATAGGCTAATGTAACTGTCTTTTAGCACACAGGCTAATGTAACTCTTGTAGCACACAGGCTAATGTAACTGTCTTTTAGCACACAGGCTAATGTAACTCTCTTGTTGCACATAGGCTAATGTAACTGTATTTTAGCACATAGGCTAATGTAACTGTCTTGTAGCACATAGGCTAATGTAACTGTCTTTTAGCACACAGGCTAATGTAACTCTCTTTTAGCACATAGGCTAATGTAACTGTCTTTTAGCACATAGGCTAATGTAACTCTCTTGTAGCACACAGGCTAATGTAACTGTCTTTTAGCACATAGGCTAATGTAACTGTTTTAGCACACAGGCTAATGTAACTCTTTTGTAGCACACAGGCTAATGTAACTGTCTTTTAGCACCTATGCTAATGTAACTGTCTTTTAGCACACAGGCTAATGTAACTCTCTTGTAGCACACAGGCTAATGTAACTGTCTTTTAGCACACAGGCTAATGTAACTGTCTTTTAGCACATAGGCTAATGTAGCTCTATTGTAGCACACAGGCTAACATTTAATAGAATACAGGCTAACGTAGCTGTCCTGTAGCCCAGAAGACAGGCTAACGTAGATGCATTGTAGCCAAGAACACAGGCTAGCGTAGCTGTCTTGTAGGCCAGAACACAGGCTAACGTAGCTTTCTTGGAGCCCAGAACACAGGCTAAGGTAGTTGCATTGTACTAACATAGACTAACACAGGATAACATGTATGGGTGATGTCATGGAGGGTTCGTCCATTTAAATATACAGTCTACTGTGCGTGCATCTTCCATAGGGCAAGAGGGCTGCTGTCTGCACTGACAATGTGACTGACATGTCTGGCAAAGACAGCCGGAATGAGTTTGCCTACTCAGTGGAGAGCTTCATCTGTCAGTCAACCATCATCCCGGCAGATGGGCGGGCCTTCAGGACAGCCATCTCTTCTCAGTCCATCAGCCTTGCTGACACCTTCCTCGGTAAGACACTATAAAATGGAAAATCCAACTTAATTTATAAAGCACATTTAAAAAAAACAGGTTGACAACCAGCATCCCTGACTCCACCTTTAACCCTGTGTTGCATTTTACAGACACAAAGCTGTTCTTTCTAAAAAAAACTGCTACGTTACAACTAAATTACATTTCTAGGGTTTTATATATTTTGTACATTAATTAAGATGGGGTTCTTGAGGCATTAGTGCTCCATTCAGTTTAAGCGGTTTCTCTGAATCCCTCTCAGGAGCGACAGTAGACAAGGTTTTGGACGGCGTGAAAGCCAAGCCCGAGCTATTCCCAGAGAACCCCAGAAACATTTCAGACATCTACTTCTACTACAGGTAGGTAGACTGTGATGTCAGACTGTTGTGCGTTTTGGGTTGTTTTGAAGGTAACATGCACGTGACTGTTTCACTGTCAGGTCGACCCAGGCCACGGCGTCGTGTGGCGAAGGCAGGAGCTCGGTGATCACCGTTCGCTGTAACCCAGGGAAACCGGAGGGTGGAGACCTCTCTGTGCCCAGGTTCAGTTGTGTTTATGCCTGCATGCATGTGTGTTTATGGTTGGAAGCGTTCTCTTAACCTTTCCTGCTGACTGAAGTCAACTTTGGCCTTCTGCTCATTCTGTTCATGAAAGTCTTTCAGTTTGCGGTTCAGATAGCATTTATTAATGTTATTCATTGCTATTATACCAGCTGGTTTGTGAAAGCGCTGGAGCAGACCGTCTAGGCAATACGACACCCCTAAAATATGTTAATGTAGGCTACACACTAATAATATTTCACATTATATTCTTCTAATTTGTTATCCTTTGCATGTTTGTGCGCTCCTGTACGTCCCTGGGTGTGTAACAAGCAGTGTGTGCGCACGTTGAGCATCGCCATAGGCGATGCTATATTGATAATGCACCGCGCGTTGACTTTAAATCAGGTATATGCTGGTCAATCGTGTAATCACTTTCCGCTGCCTCAAAATAGCAATGCACCAACAATACGCTAGGCCACACCTCCTGTTTAGACCCACACACCCACGGGCGCTCAAATGGGCTCAGTTGGATTTGCTATTTAACAACCTGGGCGCTGGACGGGAGAATGTAAGATAAGGCCCATAACCTTTGACCTGTGTGACCCTGTGCAGCTCGTGTCCGGCGGGCACCTGTGACGGGTGCACGTTTCACTTCCTGTGGGAGAGTGCAAGCGCCTGTCCGCGCTGCTCCGAGGACGACTACCACCGCATAGAGGGGGCGTGTAAACAGGGGCTGCAGGTATCCACTCTTGTTCCATTCCTGTCTGGGCTTACAGCAGTGTTTGGCACTGACTGTTAAACACTGCTTTGAATGTTTATATAGTGAGTCACTGCATTGTATTATCATATTATAGTGGCATTATATTATCGTATCGCATGTACACCATACACCCTATGTCCTTATGGGGGTGTACACCATACACCCTATGTCCTTATGGGGGTCTACATTCAGGAGACAATACTTGTATTAAGCATTGTATTATGTTTGCTTGTGACAGTTTATTCCTTACTGTCAGTATACCTGCAGTTATTTATTTGTGTTTGAAAACCTATACAACATTAGTTTTACAAACCAAATGTTCTAAGAAGATAGTTTTATATATATATATATATATATATATATATATATATATACACACACATACACACACACACACTCGCGACGATGGCGAGGTCTTTGTGTGTTCGTGGCTCTGGCCCAATTTATTCCCTGTGTATATATATTTTCTTTTGGGGGGGATTTGATGGATTGAATGTGTAATACCTTACTGCAATTGACCTTTCCCAAGCCCCGCCCCTTTTTGAATGTCCTCTGATAACAGTTGAGCATTCTTTTGAATCTGACAGAACCTTTTGCCAACTGCTGTAATAGCTTTCTATGGTGTTTTGTGAAAGGGGCGGGGCTTGGGAAAGGTCAAATTTCCCCCTGGTGGGATAATAATACATTTGACTTGACATCACTGACCCCCCCCCCCCACCCACACACACACTCTCTCTTCCAGGAGATCCTCTATGTGTGGAACGAGCCAAAACTGTGCACCAGAGGCTCGCCACTGCCGCCGAGAAACTCCGCTCCCTGTGAGGCCGTCGCCCTATGGCTGAAGGCCGGCATTGGGGGCGGAGCCTTCGTGGCGGCGTTGCTCGTCTCGCTCACCTGCTACTTCTGGAAGAAAAACAAGAGGTTAGATGTGCCTTCTTGGCTGCAGCTCAAAGATTACGTTAGCTATGTATGCTAACTGTGCTGTTTGTTCCGAGCGGTAGTACCACCAACCCACCACTAGGGGAAGTGTGTGGGAAATACGCTAATCTCAATCATGGAATGACAATAAAGGAAAGGTCGCTCAGGTGTGAAGATCAGAAGAAGGGCCACCCACTAAAGATGTGGAGAGCGAACATTTGTTTTTGTTGAGCTAAATCAAAGAGCTATGTTAATTTAATACATTTAATACATTTAAATTAGTATATTTACATTACTTAATCTATATTGAGTCAAATGTTTATAAATTGATTTAAATATATCTATATTGAGTTAAATACACCTAAGTTGTTTAAATAGATATATATTTAGTTACTGTAAAACAATCTACATCGAGTTGAATAGATCTATGTTGAGTTTATTAGCTCTACATTGGGTACAATAAACTTACGTTGAGTTAAATTATTAGCTCTACATTGGGTACAATAAACTTACGTTGAGTTAAATTATTAGCTCTACATTGGGTAAAATAAACTTACGTTGAGTTATATTATTAGCTCTACATTGGGTAAAATAAACTTACTTTGAGTTAAATTATTAGCTCTACATTGGGTAAAATAAACTTACTTTGAGTTAAATTATTAGCTCTACATTGGGTAAAATAAACTTGCGTTGAGTTCAATAGATCTACAGTGATTTAAATAGATCTATGTTGAGTTCATTTCCTGCTCTGTTTCCCGCTTAAACAAGGCCCAGTGTAACACAGTATGCCACAATGGTGACACGACGTTGACACGACGTTGACACGACGGCGACACACTGTACTGTTAACTTGAGCCAGATCATCACTGTTGTCCCTTGTGTTGCCCCGCCACCTGACCCATGACCCCTGCCCCTGCCAGGCTGGAGTACAAGTACTCGCGCCTGGTGATGTCGGCCAACAGGGAGGGCGATCTGCCCGCGGCCGACAGCTGCGCTTTGGCCGAGGGGGAGGAGCCTGAGGACGAGGTGGTCTGCGCCCCGAAGCCCCCCTCACTGCTTGGCAAGCTGAGGGCCATCGCTAACAAGGTGCCTTGTGTGCATGTGTGTGTGTGTGTGCGTGGATGGTTGCATGCGTGCACCTTTCGCAGTCAGTAGGGATTCACAGTTAGGTGACAAGGCTGATTGACAGTAAAATAGTTAATCTTTCCTTTCTCGTTGAAGTGACCAGATTTGAAACATTCTGCCACTAGATGTCGCACTAAGCGCACCAGCATCTCAGGCCGAAACAAATGCTCTGTGGGCCACACACACATTTCAACACACACACGTGATCTCATTCTCTGCTCAGGACGACATTACTCCTCTATATCTGTACATAGAGAATATTTATTTGCATGTTTACAGTATCGTCTTTAATATTAAGATTGTGTTTGCTATGCAAATGTTTAAATATTATATATAAATCTTTAATAAGTCATGCATGTGAGACAAGACAGCTTTTCGGTTATTATAGTTGTATTATAGTTTCATGAAGCACCTTACAACTTTACATAATAGACTAGATAGATATGGACGAAAACAAGCAAAACAACAATAAATTGTGCAAATATGTATAGACGTTAAAGTGTTGTTGTTGCAATGCAATGTGTGTTTTTGCCAGCAGGAGGATGGAGAGAGCAGTGAGTCTGTCCAGTTGAAGTCCTCCCAAGCAGAGCGCTGGGTCTGGAGCTAGAGCGGAAGCTAACCAAGGAATGTGTCCGCACACCCCCAACGCTCGCGTGCATCCTTTGACCTTTGACCTGGCTTGAACACAGGCAGCATTTTCAATCCCTCGTCCGCTTGAACACACAGGAAAATGTCCTGCTGCTTTAACTAGCTGAAGACTCAATGACCACCATTTGTGTGTGTGTGTGTGTGTGTGTGTGTGTGTGTGTACGTATGTATGTATGTATGTGTGCGTGTGTGTGTATGTTCTATAGTTCTATGAAAGACAAAGACTGCACAACCTAAACCAAGATAGATTCATGTATTTATATAAATATTGAACCTTTATTAAAGTCTGACTTATTTGTGTGTGTGTGTGTGTGTGTGTGTGTGTGTGTGTGTGTGTGTGATGGAATGATTTAATAATGAATGAATCATGAATAAATATAGTTTTATTAGAGTAAAGGTATATGGATATGACTTAGGTTTCTAGAGAAACATTTATCACTTAGGTTTCTAAAGAAAAGTGTATAATAAAATAAAAATGAAGTCAGTTTTATTTATTTACTAAAGTGAAAATAAAAAGACTACAAAATAAGCGGCATGTGACGTCACTATCTGAAATCAGTACATGCGCAATAGCCTACTGGGAAAACGCAGAGGAGGCACTGGATTCAGGATCACATCGCCTTTCTTTCCTAAAGAAACCAGCCTGCCTCTCTCCACTATCATCGACGAATCTGTGGAGTTGGCCAATCTATCGTCCTACAACATCAAGCAACGTGCGTTGCATATCTGCATGTCGTATTCCCTACGGTGGAAACTTGAGATGGCAAAACGATTATGACCTGGAGTTCATAACGTACGGTAAGAAAAAAAAAACAATCACTGCCGTCGGTATATTAAGTGTGTTGCTCGTTTTTATGAATAAATACTGTATGCTCCAACATTTCCCAATGGTTAAAGTAAATAGCAATAGTGTAGTAACAATAATAGCCTACGTTTTCAGATCAAAGTTTTGTCAAACCACATGCTTTTATGACGTCACGTTTAGACTACGCTGCTGAGAAATGTGACCATAGTACTTTGATTTGAAACTTACTGTACCAGTAATGTTTTGTAGTAATGCTGTTTTGATTTTTTGCAGTAAATAAATAAAAAATTGGACCATAGTAATAATAATGCTATTATTTATTATTTTTATTTTCTCTTATAGGTACATTTTTGCTTGGCGGTCTCAGTTTGTCTTGCTTGTTGAAGTGGTAAGTTTATTTTAACTCACAATGTGATTTATGAGGGATTTATTCGAAACACCGAAATGTTAAGAAATGAGGAAATAAAACCCTGGCGAGAGAAATTGATAACGGTACTGTAATAGAGTACACATTGGTGGTTACTGTAAGCCTTACTGTGTAAGGGAATACGATATGCTGTTTTTGTCAAAAAAATAGTCAGGGATGTCACCAGATCAATTTGAGGGGATTTAGATCCCCAGAAATATGAATTAGACCCCACTTAATTTTACAAAGTTTCAAACGTTTTCTCAATTCTAAACATTGTGGGAGCAGTGTTCTGAATTAATCCCTTCAGTGTGCAACAAACCGTAGTCTAGTCATGTAGTCTGCATTATTGACAGCTTGTGTGTGTTGTGGGCAAAGTTAAAATCTGACGCAGCTGGGTTATAGGTTTGTATTGTTGTTTGTGAGTTGGTAAAACGTGTGTGAAGATTTGAGAAAAGGTTGGTTATACCAGGAATTGTCTAAGCAAGTGAGAAAGACTGTAACTATTATTATTATTATTATTTACACTGAAACATGTTCTAAACATCTTTTTAAGTGCCTGACTCAAACATGGCTCGTGGCTGTATCTGCTGTGTCAAATATATGCTTTTCCTCTTCAATCTGCTCTTCTGGGTGAGTCAACATGTTGGTTACTGTAGTACAGGGGTGTCCCTTTTTGGCCTTGGGGGGCCACTGTCCTTCATGTTTTATATGTCTCTCCCTGCTCCAACACAACTGATTCAACTTTAAAGGATGAGTATGTCATTTGCTTCAGAAGCACATTTAGTAATATTTCTTGAAATTCTCTTTACACCCTGATAGCAATGACTAAATTAAATGCTCTGACAATACGATTAGAAATATCCGTCATCTGTGAGAGTCGCAGGAATGTGA
>JAODUE010002826.1:0-11525 GCA_027564755.1 Amblyopsis hoosieri
GTATAAATAAATAAATTTAAGAATAAATAAATGTATGTAAAAATAATTAAATAAATGTAGAAATGCACAAATAAATAAATGTAAAAATACAGAAATAGCCTTTTTTAATACAAAAATGTAATTATTTTTTCAATTATTGTTATATTTATTTAATTATTTATCCTTTATTTATTTATTTATTTATACTTTTATATATTTATTTATGTTTTATTATGGCAGTCCTGCTCCTCCATAGTTAAGTGCTGTAGTCTACTTTTAGTTCGATCAGGGTTCAGGGACAAAAAAACGAGAGCGACCACACAAACTTTGGTCTTGTATGAACGGTTTTGATTTGTAATTTCACGCTTTGTACACAAGAGGGAGCAGTAACGCCTAGACCAGGGGTCTGCAGCCTTTACTATCAAAAGAGCCATTTGTGCCCAAAACCTTCATCTTCTGGAGCCGCATAAAATATTGTGAGCCTATCAAAATGACGCTACTATAGACCTAAATGAGATTTCATTCACGTTTTTCCAAGGATGTCAGAGTAATTTAGAACGGGGAGGGGGGCATGTGAAATGTGCCTAACAGTGGGCGGTGCAGGGCAAAAATTAAGCACTTCCATAAAAATTTTCAGTGGCTTGAAAACAGAACATATGCTACTGAATACTAGCCTATACCCAGCTACTGCACTCATTTTGAATGTACTAGATCAGATGTCTTCAACGTTTTTCAGACCAAGGACCCCTTCGGCTGATAGAAACACAGCACAGGTATTACACATTTAGTTGTGGGCCAATAATAATGTGTAGGATGGCCTAGATTGCCATGTATAAAATTAAGACATAACTAATCCATTAAAATAATTGACACGTTTATTTATGGCATATTGTGTTTGTTAGTTTATTTTGATGGAATAATTTAGACTCTGTTTAAGACCTCTCAACTAGATCAATTTGGACACTGGTGAAATCAGAAGAGGCAGAATATAATTTGAGATTTATTGAATTTGACAAAGTGTGTTAGCTTGCAATAGCTGACTTTACCTTTAATGCCTAAATATAAATGCTATTAATGTATAAAATACATTTGTTTTATTAGAATACTACAATTAAATTACATGTTACAACTAACCCTAACTAGTCTGTTACCGCTTGCCCAGAGCTCTTAGTCATGGAGTGATAATCATTAATGTTACCCGATATGGAAATAACACAACTCAAGAGATAATTATTGAATTTATATTTTCTTTAATATAGACACGGTCAGCATTCAAGATCCACCATTTAAGATCTATAAACATGCATTGTATTTCCACCCATCACAAACCCATCTTTATTCCTTCAGCAGATCATGACACCATTGATTACCTGTTACACCTAATTCAGTGGCAAAATACCTTTAAACTCACAAACCTGATTAGATAGAAGTGACATAGCAATTGTAAGGTTACAGGAGTAGCAGGGTTTGGAAACAGTGGCCCTGGATGCATGGTAATAATAGGAGTTGATCTTTTGGATTGTCTTGCACTTTTAAAGCAGTTTGCTGATGGGATGGTCTTTGCTGCTCACACCACTTCAGACTCACATTATACAGCCCTAGAACAACAAGGTAGTTAAAGGTCTGCATCATTACTATTCATATGCAGTATGTATACCCTCCCACCCAATAAATTACAATATGATTTACTCACATGTATAATGGTCAAGCAAAGGGATTTCCAAAGGGGTCTCCAAAAGCATTTGAAGAACTAGACTGAGCCAGAGGAGTGTTCTGCTACAAAAAAGAAAAAACATTAAAAAACATTTAAATGAGAAGAGGCATAATGTTTACTAGACACATAACTACATATTGATATTCTATACCATAGCTATGGGCGGTGCACCAAAGACACTTGAATTTGGAGCCCCAAAAGCATCATCAAACAAGCTCTGGTTGACGCCTTGTCCTTGAACTGGAGCAGAGGTCATTGGGTTGGAAGAAAAGGCAGCATCTAGAAATCCGTGGTTAGAGTTTAGAGTTGGCCCAACAAGAACAGGTGCTGGTTTAGGAACATCTGGAGGGGGAGGAGGGGGGGACAACACAATAAATTTGATGTATTGAAATTTGATGCATGTTCATTTACTGAACATGCATCAAATTTCAATACACAGATGTAATATGTTGGGTTGCTGGTGTTCTTTACCACTGACAAAACCTGAGATTTGATTGATGTCAAAGTCATCATGATCTGCCACTTCTTGAGGGAGACCCACTTTACTGGAGAAGTACTGGTCGAACGCCCCAGCTCCGTTGCTGCTGGGCAACGGAGCAGAGCCCAGACCTTGCTCCCCTTTCCTGGCTGGGATGGCAGGGCGCTTGGCCATTTGGAAGTCCTTGAACATGTCCTTTCCACTGCGCTGCTCCTTCTCTCCAAGCGGGTCCAGGGCTGTGAAGGCTGTGTTCTCCACCTTGGGCGGAGCCTCCTTGACCGGTGGCCTAGGAGGTGGTCGTGGAGCTCCCGGGTGCTCTCCCATCATGGGGTACGGGCCAGGTTGGAACGGGTTGCTCATTGAGGGCTGGCCCCATGCTGGGAGTCCGACAGGCCCGGCTGGTGGAGCTTGGCCCCAGGCGCCGGGCTGGGACAGGGCTGGGGCACCAAACTGAGAGGGAACCTGCTGGCCCCAGGCGGGGGGTGGTATGGGCAGACCACCGAAGGCTAGCGGCTGGGCAAAGGTGGGCGGCGCGCCTTGGAACGCCGCCTGGGGAACACCTCCTGGCATGGAGAACATGGCCGGCATTGAAACAGGGCCTCCCCACAAGGCTGGGACAGCAGAGACGGGGGTCGTTGTGACAGGTCCTAGCTGGAGATCGCCTAATGGAGAAAGGAAGAAACAAACTAATTAATGCTTCTAGTAGAATTTAGTGCAGTGACTCTCAAAGTGGGGGGAAAGTGAGGGATGGGTGTCACAAGATTAAATTATTCACATACGTAACATTAAAAGGCAGTGTGAATTATTCTTGGGAACAACTTCGAGCTCAAATCAAAACACTATCCCTCCGGACCTCTGCAGCGCCATAGAAACACATTGTGAAGCAAAGTATAGTACTACAGCTTTGTTGACGTGAGCGGTGTTCGCCACTTTGTTCATATTTACGGAGCCAGGGCTGTGTAGAAGTAGCCTATAGGATTATCTTTTCAGCACGCACAGAGAACGAACGGTAAAATATCAAAATTAGGAGATAATTGGTGAATTTGACAAAAAGCGTATTAGCCTACAATATACCTTCAATTGAAATAGCATAACCTGAGTCTGCTGCTGCTAAATACTAAACATTTACTCAATACTATACTGTAGTTTATAATGCATTCTATTAGCCTACATTACTATTATAAACTGCATTGTGCATTTGTGTTTAGTGTCGTTACGTTTATGTTTGCATAGGCTTAGTGTGTGGCTTGCATAATGTTTGTATGCTTCAACCACCTCCAAGAATAGCAAGGGTCTCAAGTTATTTTGGTGGTCATCGGCTGAAGAGTTTAGAATAGACCAGTGATTCTGAGTGTATGAGATAATTTAATTATCTGGGACAAAACTACCCCTTGATGGTCAAATAAGTGTAATACATCCCACCCCCCCCCCCTTCCTTCCCATAAAATAAATAATTTCTGCCCCAGCACACTGTTTATGTTGTGAAACAAATTGTCCTTGGCGGCTATAGAGGAGAAGTAGCAAACTTGTGAGCCTCTGTAGGTGAATACAGTACACAGTATTCTCCACAATAAAAAATATATATAAAAGAAGGTTGTGTGACACTTATTTCAACCACAAGGGCACATTTGGACACAAATCATAGTGTACCTTTAATTCAATGTTCCTCATTATAGACTTTGTGGAGGGAAATTATTCTCATGCGTATAAACCAACCACAACATTCCGTATCAGTATTACCCAGAGCAGCTAAGGAGGACGAGGCGGTGCTGCTGGCAGATGCAGGCGTACTCGTATACATATTCTCAGTCTGGCATGGAGCAGCAAACAGGTCTGCTCCAAACAGGTCATTGGGCGTCGACTTTTACAAATGGAGAAATAAAGCACACTTATAACTGTTGCATACAGTATTGCCAAACAAACTGATTCTGTTTTATACAAAGAAGCAATTACTTCAGAAGTTACCAGAAGAAATCCTTTAACGCAGTTTGTGTCAATATTTACTACAAGGTTGAAACAAATTTAGTCACTTACCACATACGGCACTGAAGCATTAAATCAGTGCAGTGTATGAGAAGAGATGGTATTGGAAATATAGCGTTAGGGGATTAGTAGTGCAGTCAAATGATAAGGTCATTGTAGAAACCACAAGTGCATGCAGTTAAAAAACGAATCATCACACACACCAAGCCCTGTGACGTTCTACGTGACCAAGTCATTAGACCCCACTGCAACGTCTGGAATATCACCAGACAGTGAAAAAATGCCCATAACAATCCCAGTGCCGGCAAAGGGGAGTGGTAAGAGCACCAGCATGGCTTCCAAGTGCATAGAATTCATTGCATGCAGTGGCGTGGCGATGCGTCTTTATCTACGGATGGTCACCTTTGCGCTCCGTCGCCCGCGGCCCGCCTTGGCACTCTGTGGGGGCGGGCTAATGACAACAGAGTCCACAGGAGGAGATGGTGGGCCGCATGAGGTGCCATTAGAAAGGCCCGCATGCGTCGCAGCAGATGTAGCAAAAAAAGGGTTTGGGAGAAAGAGCCCTGGTGGTGCGCTGTCTCTGTCTTCCACCGTGGCTAACACGTTCCCCTGAGTCACGTCCCCTAGTGGCCACTGGCCGCTACTGAGCGCTGCGATAAAGTTCTTACTGGATAGCCCATTCATATGATTACCGGTGTGGTCTGAGTCCCCATTCTGCCCACCGTTCATCACTGTCTTAGGCTCTGACTGGTCGGGTAATTTGGACAGAGGGTCATCTCTGAAAGGGTCAGTGTCTGGGGTTGGAAAAAAGCCAAACGTCGAGGAAAAGGGGTTCTCTGTCTGGGGAGATGCCCAAGGGTTAGCGGCGCAGGAAGTGACAAAGGGGTTTCCCTTTATACAATTCTGATTGCGGTCAACTTCATTGGATAAATCCAGCAAGAGAAAATCATTAGACTCCTGGGTAACGTGAGATGAGAGAGAAGACAGATTTATTCAAATCAGTTGCAGAAGAAACGCATTTGTTAACAAACACATAATGAATCACATGGTGCGAAAACAGTTTCAAGCAGACTGATTATTTTTAAAAAATACAAGTGGAGATCAAAAACTAAACTCTTGGAACTTTTGAATTAAAGCTAAAATAGTTTGAGGCAAATTTTCAAAATGCAGTAATTTAGAGTTCAGTTTGAGATCTTACACGTGAAATTATTTCAGTGTGCTATAGTTATGCAGTGAAATAACAGAAATAGCAAATTTTAGAAAATATTTAAATAGCCATGATGATCATTACTGCATTTAAGTAAAGTTTTGAAAATATGTATTTAGCCATGATGATTACTGCATTAAAGTACATTTAAGATTAAAATAAATCCATTGTATATAAAAAGGAGAGGGTGCACGAGATGTACCAATGTATTCAGAACAAAAACTGTGCCGTACCCATCATGGGCACTTCACGCCTTACGACACTAGTTCCACCTTAGTGACTAAGATATAGTTCGCATAGTTTTTCCAAGTCTTGATAGTGGCATACTTACTGTTGGAGCAGAGATATCTGGAGGAGTTGACATGTCACCAAAGAGGTCAAGCTGCTCCTGTGGCTGGAAGCAGAAACCATGTAAAGATAAGAGTTCAGCACTTAAGCCACAAGTCAATTTTGAAGGTTAAATCTTGTCGCGAGACCGAACAGATAACAAATCCTTACTTTGGCAGTTTTGATTTCTCCAACATTTAGCAAGGCATCACTTCCATCCTGAAAATGAAATTACATTAGTCACATTTTGATTAAAAAATAATATATAGACAAACAAAAACAGCTACGCTCCATTGCAAAGTCTTCGCAGTCATTTCCTCATACTTGGCCTAGAGCTCTGGTAAATGTTGAACCTATTGTACAGCGGCGAATCAATCAGTGTTGCTACAACTGTTTTGATCACCTCATCTAGTTCTACCACCATGTAGAAGCATGCTCGACTTAAACGTCATCTCACTAACACACAGTGATTGGTTTGGCTGTGCGAGCACTATTGCAAACAGGGTTTCCAGACTAATCTCAGAGGAAAAAAAAATTGGAGTTGAGAGCAATAGTCAGGCGGAGCTAGGCTACATAATCCCACAATTTCATAAAAACAGATGCTGTGTGTTATTGTGCATAATCCCACCATTTCATAATATATTCCAGTTACCTTTGGTGAGGCCTCTGCTTCTTTCTTTCTGAGGTTGAAGATAACTTGGAAAATATCTTTTAGATCTGTGACCAGGGGCTCTGCCTGTATAAAGACAAATCCATCCTTCAAAATCACTATTCAAGATTCATTTTAGTATCCAGGGATTGGGTGCGTTTCTGTGTACCTGTTGTGCAGTCTTTATGGCAAAGAACTGGTGCTGCCCTTCAGCCCCACAAACATAACCAAATGCCCTGTTATCTGTCACATCTCTAGCGATGAAGGAAATCTTATTGACCACATGTTCATGCTCGATCACCTGAATAAAGACAATATTAAAGAAAACGGTTCACAAAGATGTCTGACATGAGGAATATGGTACGTTTTTAGTTGTAACTTCTCCACCATGTTACATGGCAAGGTGAACGGATATTTCCATGTTATGTTCTGTTTGCGTGTGAGAAACTGGTGTAGGCATAGAAGATGTCGCTAAACTCACTCCTGATTTCTCGTCAATAACCTTGATGCCCGTCATAGAAATGGTGATCCAAATCCTTTGTTTGTGTTTACCTTGAGACCGGGCAGCTACGGCCATACCCTAGGAAAAACCAAAGTCAAAGCAGAGAGAAACGCTGACATTTTGTCATACACAGATTGAAGACCCACGTGTATTGTGTGGCTCCTTAAAATGCCGTACTTTAAGTTTCATCATTGAGTCCTGGCTCATCTTGTCTCCTCGGGCCTCTGGGACGTCATCAACGCCAATCAGCTTTGCCTTGTACCTCACGCCATCCCCTTGAAATCTGGCCAGCAGGTACTCATCTGTCTTCTCTGAGACAGAATGGTTTCAATAGGATAACATTATACCAACACTCATTTTTAAAAGAACTAATAAGTTGCTGTTCATACTATGTCAATCCGTCTCCATGCTTTTGTGATAAACCTACAATATGTATTTACCTTCTCTATGCATGCATCCAGGTTATTAAAGAGTTTACATCCATCTGTGAGTGCATGATCCCTCCATCCTCTCCTGTTTCATTATAGGTTATTTCTATTGTCTAACTATTACTGATTCTGCATGTATTGGGTACACATTAAACATAACATTTAAAAAAAGAATGTATTACTAAAAGATCTGACTGGAGTGCGTTAGGCAACAAGGGCTTATGGGAAATGGAAATGTTACACCGAGAAACGTGTGGCATCTTGCAAACTAGTACCTTTCTTCTTCTCTTTTTTAAAAGGGGTCTTGGAGTTGGCTGTAGCTGGAGATGCTGGAGCCGCGGGAGTGGGGAGGCTGGGGTCAGCAGCAGGGATGGCCATGCTGTGCTCCACCTCAGCAGACATGGTGCACAGGGAGGCTGGCAGAAAGGGCAGACAAGGGGCTGGCAGTGCTCACTTTACTGGGGTGGGTTGGGGGGCAGCTGGGAGGTCCACTCAGCACCTGTACATCCTCGTCTGGCTATCTGTTTAGAGAGCAGCGCATTACAGTGGCTCAGAGGCAGAAAGTGTGTCTCAGGGATCGTGCTTGAAGGATGAAGACTGCCAATAAGGCTATTTTGGTCAGAAGGAAAATGGTCACAACTCTCAACTAACTTTCTCTGGCTAGAGCACAAGGTCATCTAGCTGCTCATAGAGAAGGAAGGGTTGACCATTTAAGGTAAGGCCACTTACTCTCACTATAACTGCACGTAATGTAGGCAGAGGCCGGGTGAAGCGCAAGGCAATAGCTGTGTTTTTGAGCTAGTTTACACACTTAGGTCTAGTTACAGGATGCCACCACATCAGCCTTTTCCACATGAACCAAAAAACTGTTTCAAGTTCAGTGTCATATGACAAGCTTTTAAACAAAACAAGAACAATTGTCAAAAAAGGTCAGCAATTCTTACCGTTTACTCTAACAGTCGTGCTTTCATGAAACATATGCATTTTCAGATGTACATAAGAGGCTAGAAAAATATACAGTGGCTTCAAAATATCACATTGCACAGCCATCCAAAGCACACGCGATTCAGGTGTTTGACCATCAGACACCTGCTGAGATTGACACAATGCTTTCTCAACAACACTATTGTGCATTACTGAAAACACAACTAATGATCTTCTATAAATAAATACATACCTTGAGGGCCAGCCCCAGAGGGAACACTGACTGACTCACTCACTAGTGTTGAGAGCTTGTGGTAACTACAGAGGATCAAAGGTTGTCAGAGGCCAAAGGGACAGCAATTAAAGTTAATCTTACGCTAGCTTGCTGAGAGATCCCGTGATGCCCAGCTGATCAATAACAAAAAGATATATGGAATCTCCAGAATAGCCTTGCTGCCCTACAATATTCTGACATGGTCAAACAACCTGCCATGAAATAAACAAACACAATGTATGGTTTCTAGAAAACACATTAATAGATTAAACCCATTGTTAATGATCGAGCTCTTTGGTGGTTAAGTAATCCAACAAACAGTAGCCACACAGATAAGAACCTCAGTGTCACAGAGTGCATTATTTTGTGCAAAGCTTCCATACTGTAAACATTTTTTTGCAAAACATAGCCAACCTGGTTGTCAGTGACAGAATTGTGCCTACTGTATCTGCAGTCATTTTACAAACCATGAAATCATTAGTATCTAACTTGTTCAACTGTTTTTTTTTTGTTTTTTTTTAACACAATCAAGTGTGTAAGCCCTATGAAGTTTACATGTGCTCTCTGGATAAGATATAGCCGAGGGAAAAACACAGATAGCATCTTATGTTCGGGACATTTGGGGCTGTTTTTAATAACTAAATGTGTTCTTAATGGTCAGATAAGACTCGTTCAACAGACAATTGAACTCTCATTAAGATGGGCCTTCATCAGGTCTGGCACACGTGACAAAAGTTGTCCAATAACTAGCAGCAGTATCAGAGTCCTTGATGTGGACAGGAGTCAGCAGTAGTAAGGCGCACTAAAACAAAGTAAAACGTCAGCAGTTAATCATCTATGTTTGGTTGAGTTAAATATCTCACCTGCCTTTTAAAATGTGTGTAGGCTACCAAACATCAGCGACTTTTAAAGTCACCGTATCCCTACTAACCCCCTGTGCTGTGGAGCGCAGATTCACGTTTGCAGACAGAAAATAGCAATGTCGCTAGTCTACTTTAGAAACGCTGAGAAAGCAAACGTTCATTAACCAATTTATCGACAGACTATCTAGAAGTTAAAGACATTTCACAATATTTCGTCGCAAAAAGAGTGAATTCAGCACATCTGGCGGAAATCACTGCATGAGTCACTTTGTGAGTGACTGGGATGTTGAAAGAGCGACTCAAAGACCAAGACACAAGTATGACAGCACACATTTGAAAATACAAGCCTGGTAGCCCAAACCACCTATGTTTCTTTGCTTCCCCATCATGATAATGGACCCTAGCTCACATGCGTTATTGTTATTCGGGAACAGGGTTTTCACTCAAAATAAGAGAACATTAAAAAGCTAGCAGTATAAGTAGTAAAGAAAAGCCACATATCGTGGATAAACACATACACCAAGCCAAAATTGCGACTTCAAATTCCGCCTACTTAGCCTACGTGACGTGGGCTCCAGGCACAGCTGGAATTAATGAAAAATGAGCGTCGATCGACTTTGAGTCAATCGAGTAGCATATTTATTAAATGAACAATAAAACTTTTTATGTGATACTTAGGCTATTTGTATCAGTTTCCCAAGCAATGTTGAATACAATTGTAAAAATATGAAATGCTAACACATGTTTAATTGATGCTGACCGTTTGTTAGACGCAGGTAACCCTACCGTTAATCTCGCGGCACAGTTGAAAATGATGATGGGCTGGTATTTAACTTTAATGTTCAGGCTCTCCGGTGATGGTTATGCCTCCGCGGCGTCAGAGAACAGACTTCGGCCCAACTTCAGATGGGCTTTTTTCCGCTGTGCGGTGGAGAGAAGTGGAGTCTGCCACAGAGCACTGCTGCGACCTCCCAGTTTAACCCTTGAGTGCCAGATAGTCACAAACACATTTAATGCTCTTTAAATTGAAGGGGCGGCCTCTTTAAATGACCGCATCATTAGGCCAGGAAAATAGGAGGTAAAGGAAAATGTTGCAATAACAACAAGGTAGCCAATTCATGAATGTAGTTTCTGCAACATGACGATATTTTTCTTAAAGCCCACATTAAGCCTGCATTTAGCGTTTTGTCATTAGAGTTACAGGTTGCCAAAAGTTTGAGATTCACTAAGATTGATCATGTGACAGAATGCATGCATGCACTGTGTTACAATCAATTTAGAAAAAAACATAATGTATCGTTATTTTTTTTAAGACAATCTGGATCACAATTTTATTATTTTGTATTGTTTGTGACTAATTGTCAATCAAGATTTGTCATTTAAAAACCACATATAACTGCATAGACTTACACTTATTCCAAGAAAGAAACCTTATCAGACATTAGCATGCTATTGAGTGTGTTACTGTATTATTTAATGAATTAAACTAATAATACATGTAGCAGAGGTTACAGCCTATACATTAATGATGCGTAGGCCTCTCATGGAGGTAATTGAACCTATGAGATTTTGGCTGTGAGTTGACCAAGTAGACCACTGGATGTCAAAGTAGAGGTCAGTGGTCTACCAAATGCCTTAAAATGTACTCAAGATCAGAGTGAATAATACATCTGACTGTCATCGCTGAAATTGTTGTTAAGAACTATAACCTTAACCTACTTAATAATGTAGGTTAAGGTATCTGGATTATTTATGGCATGTACTATGGAGCCTAATTGGCACCACTTACCTACATGAGATGCAAAGCCACTTTATTGTAAGTAATGATGTTTGAGCATTGCTAGCAAACACTATCTTCTCGAGAGATAGACGCCTATAGTACATGTATGTGGAGAGCAGAGCTATGTAGACATGTAAAACAGGACGGACAGACGGAAAGACCTCCTTCCTGTCTCTGTATCCTGTGTTCTGCTGACCAAGGTTGTTATTCAAGAGATGGCCACTAAAGCCACATAATTGACAAGCTGAAAAAGTGTATCTCTGTGTCTCTCTCTCTCTCTCTCTCTCTCTCTCTCTCTCTCTTTCTCTCTCTCTCTTTGTCTCCCAAAAGGGTCTAGCTACAGAAGGGCACTCTCAGGCAGGGGCACTGTCAGGCATGTGGGCGGGGCAGGGGCACTCTCAGGCCTGTGGGCGGGGC
>JAODUE010002827.1:0-11525 GCA_027564755.1 Amblyopsis hoosieri
AGTAATTAATATCTTTTTGATACTAATTAATAGCTGTCAGATTACTTCTGAGAAGAAAACCGCAGTGTTATACTCTCCGACGTCATTTTCTCCAAAATGAATTACATGCAATGCGCTCGTGCAATGCGAAAGCCTCTGGATTACGGTTTTAAAAAGATTCTTCGTTCAATTCCAGGCAGATTTTTTCAACTAACGCATAACAGGTAAGGCGCAGTGCGCAATTTATAATTCTAAAAGCATAATTCATGTCGCGTTGTTTATAAGATATCTTTGTAAATTGTGCTGCTATTGGGAAGCAGAGACCATTGTTAGAAAAATGGGAGTTGGCTCTCTCAGACGATGTCCGATAAAACAGACAACATGACATTATAAAAAAAGTGCTCTAACGAGCACGCAGACGCAATATTTGCAAGCGCATATATGCGATATTTGTTTTAATCTGGTTGATTTTGAAAAATGCTTACATTTGGGCAATGATTGTTAGATTACATTGCTAGCCGAGAGGCTTGGCTATCCAGACGTGTATAATAAAGGAAATTACACATGTTTTTTAAGAAATTGTTTCATCTCCAGTTGGGTAGTGAGGGGTGCGCCCCCGACGGCGGGGGCTCTCATTCCTAAGAGGTCCCTTTAAACCCTGAGGGTCTTTTTGCCATTTTTCACTACATTCATGTAATGGCTTCTTAAAGCATATCTGTTATGGCTATCAAGTATTTTGTGTCTCTGATATCAGCACCCTCTCAGCTACAATTTGGATAATATAAAACATGTTTTTAGGAACTAAAGTCACAGTTTTTAAAATGCAAACAAATGATAAATGCCTATTTTTTGCTTTTTATTATGGAAAGAATGGTCAAATTGTGTTATCCTATTCCAATTCAATATTCCAATTCAATAAAATGCATATCTTTGCCCCACTTTGTCATAGGCCGACTGCAGCCTATGACAACGTCACTCTGCCCCTGGCTCTCTCTCACTGGCTCCTTCTTGCCTAGGATGGGATTAACAATACTGTAACAAAACATTAAACTCTCTTCTCTTGGCAAATTACATTACAGCATTTGTTATTCTTGGGTGTGCTATAAATGCTGGATATCAGGACTCAAATTAATCACAAGATCTGAGTCAGGTCTTTGGGAAATTGATCACACACCAGTTTTAGCAGATTTAGGCAAACCATGCGATTCAGCACTCGGTAAAGTTAACATTTACCCTTAAAGTTAATTGTTATTAAATGGAAATCTGCAAGTAGCCTATAGAACATATAGTAATTATCAACATAAATCAGTCCAATGAGCCAAAAAACGATATGTTGTAAATCTTGGGTTTTGAACCGGTAATCTCCATGTTACAAAAGCGAAAGCACAATGCTGAGCCTAACGAGCTAGCATCCTTATGTTCGAACTAAAGCTGCAGCTATCGATTAGATTTGTAATCGAGTACCCTGGTAACTAAAGGAAACATCTAGGCGAAAGGAGTACCTATTTGTTTGTCAGTTAAAAGTGTGAGCTATCGGTTCCACAGGACAACATTCACTTGGATGAATTCGTTTTATTCTTAATCGGTGGGCGGTCCATTGTGGATCCTTTAAATTATTATAAATTGAGGAATGGACACACCGCTTCCAACTTCTAAAAGGAATGAGACTTCACTTCTCGTCGCCTTTGTTTACATGCTGGTAAATCTTAATTAGGTAATTACTTTGATATTAAAATTATATGAAGAATCTCTCAAACATGTTGGTTGGTATGGTTTAAACATGAAATATATGCAACTCCATGCTTTCTTAATGTCATGTCCACAGCATGAGCACGTGCGACAGTATGCCTACACACAAACACATTGCACAGTTAATATATAAATTAAACAAAGCTTCAATTGTAATTTGCATTTTTTTATAATTTTTTTTTTGTAAATTGTTTCAGACCTAGTTCGAACATGGTGTTTGTTATAGACAGTCCGGGTTTAGATCAGGGAGGCCGTTCCTCCCAATCACACCTCTCCCGGTGTCCCAAGTCCAGCCGAACTATGGAGTCCCCTACTGGAGCCCCATACAGGACTCCATTCAGGATCTCCAGGAAGGCAGAATACTCCGAACTGCTGTTTGGTGCATATGCACAGACAACAGTCCGTTTCCCCTCCCCACAACCCGTAGTCATAGTGAGGCGACCCTCTCGTCCACCAGGGTAAACTCCAACATAGCAGCGTTTAAACGGGGGCTTGTTAGTATCCCCACACCCACCCGGCACCTCACACCCTGGGCAACTCCAGACTAGAATAAAGTCCATCCCCTATCCAGGAGAATGGTTCCAGAACCAAGACTATGTGTAGAGGTAAGCCCCACCAGATCTAAATGGTAGCGCTCCACCTCCCGCACAAGTTATTGCTCCTTTCCCCACAGCGAGGTGATATTCCACGTCCCCAGAGCTAGCTGCTGCTGCCCGGGTCTGGTCCGTTGAGGACCCTGACCTTCAATGCCACCCATATGACAGCGCACCTGACCCCCACGGTTCCTTCCACGAGTGGTGGGCCCATAGGATGGAGAGGAAAGTGCCACAAGCTTCTTCGGGCTTTGCCCGGCTGGGCGCCGTGGCAAACCCAGCCACCAGGTGCTCGCCAGCGAGCCCTCCCTCTGGGTCTGGATTCAGACGGGGACCCCGGGCTTCCTCCGGGCAGGGTAACTTCTCTTATGTTCTTTCATGAAGGGTCTTCTGAACCATTCTTAGGCTGGCCCCTCACCTGAGACCACTTCATGGACACACAATAAGGTGATGATTCCCGGAGAGGCTTTTTATTTTTACAGATATTAAATGCAGTTGTACTGTAAGGTAAAATCAAAAGCATAGAGTTTATGAATCCAGCTTTTTTTATATCTGTTTTGTTTGGATAATGCATGACGCTGCGCTGCAAATTTCAACTTGTCTTCTGCGAGCGAAGCTAGTGGCAACATCAAAGTTTGCCGCTTGAGTTGTCCCTACTCTCTTGCTACTAGGAACCAGGAACGCATGGGAAATAAAGCGCTACCAACTCCACGTGCAGCGTCAACAGATTGTTTCGCGTGTTTCACGTGCAGGCTGAGGCAGGAGAGACTGACTGAGCCACTACTTTAAAAAAAATAAATAAATAAAACTATACATTTTACTGACTAGTATTTATGTTGCCGACTAGCGATGGTCCTAGTGTTAACCAACCATTTAACCGACAAAACGTTAACATCCCTACGTGTAAATCATTTGTTGATGCATTTTAAATTTCATTTAAAAAATAAAAGACGTCAATCACTTAGGTCATGCGCATATGCTATACAATATTGAGCGGCAAGTCACGTGAGGAAAAGTAATGGCCAATTTATGCTTCTGTGTCGAGGCTAGATTGAGCAATTTGAGCATATTTGACTTCTGCGCTGGTCTGTCGGACTCGAGGACCTGTGCGTGTACCAGTGTGCCACTGCTTCACCGCTGCTCTGGAGTGGGGCCGAAGTGAGCTGCTCTGAGAATGGGCTATGTCATGATTTCATTCATGCAGTGCCGAGAAAGACACTTTACAAACAACAAAATTAGGATACAAAGTTGAAATTGTAGCAATATTAATAGTGTATATGAAGAGTTCATTTGCAAAAACCGACGAACGCCATTTAAAAAAAAAACTAACTGTTGTGAGTTAATTTTAACACATAACCCAATCTGAACCCTATATACATTTTGGCGCAAAAGCAGTTATTAACCATTGACAATGCATTGGAAATTCACGTTTTACATCTAAAAACGATAAACACCATTCCTGTTCTTAAGCAGAACCCGATAAATGAATTCCACGAATCAACGCGCAGTATTCAGGTCAGGTGACAACAGAACAGCGGTGAATGTTCAGCGGCGGGAACGTCTTGGTTTTGTAACGAAATTTCCTCTTTAGCCCAAGTCTATTTTCTAAAGTGTCTTAAAGATGTATTATTTTGACGAAGCTAATGAGAATGTAATTTTACCTCCTTCAGGTCGTAAAAAAAAAAGAAACGGATATGTATGTATGTAATGTAGCTAAGAGAGCGCGTTATAGCTGTCATGGCCAAGTTCCATCAATATAATGTAATCACAACTCGGAAAATGTTTGTCAAGCATCTATATTATCTACCGAGGAAATAATAAATATCAACCGAGTGCTTTATTCGACAATGGATAAAGTTAAACAGGATGCCGCTCTACTCTCCTACATGGATGTCATGCCAGTAAAACGGCGAAGACCAAAAGTGGAATATCCGGCAAATCAGAAATCAAGGGATCCGACGGTCAATGCAACGCATAATTTAAGAGCATATTTTGTAAGTATTGACTATTGCTACATGTTTAATATATATTTTGTGTCAGACTATTTTGTTTTTATTTAGATAATTAGATTAGATTTAGATAATTTAAGAACACACTACCTTGATTAGAGGATAATCTAATCTGTGGATTTTCTGGTCAATCGATTTTCGTTTTAAAAACAAATACTAAAACGAAAAGTCCTTCTGCGTATTCATTTTCTTTGGTAGGCTATTTTATCCTTGTTTTTCTGATTTCCTTTGGAAACTCTGTTCATGTATGGACAATTATTTAAACCACAAGTTGTTATTATTAGTATTATCATTTTTTTAATATATTTATTATAAATTTAGTCTAAAAGATTTTAATTTCAATTTAATATAGTAAAGCTTTGAACCGAGGTGGGAAGGAGCACCTGCCCCAATGGGACGTCGCCATACCTAATGCATATTTTAAACAGTTTTAGAGTTATTGTCTGAGCTTTGTGGGAGTCTAAAATGTCCTGAAACTGATAGGTGAACTCGGGGTTAGTCAAACTGTCCGCAACTTTTATGAGGATGCACTGGCTGGTGTGGGATGTGACCATGTTAGCAGACAGGACTTGGAGGAAAGCAGTGATGAGGAGGAATAATAATATTAACAGTAAAACATTGAATACTGTACTGATATGAATTGAAAAAATGAGTTGCACTGTAACACTCAGGTAAACTGAATACTGTGAAACAGTAAGTAACATGAAATATGGAGTAACTATGGAATATTGTTGTGTAGTATTACTCCATATGCAATGTTACTTATTGTTTCACAGTATTGAGTTGAATTCAATGTTAAACTGAATACTGTAAAACAATTTCTGTAGGCGTGGGTTTGATGTAGGTTACAAAATTTTGCACTGCAGGTTAAAACATTCGCAAGAATTTTGTACTTGGAATTGATTTTCCTGGGATTTTATAGATATTTAATATTTATTTGTTTATCTATTGGTTAATTGGTTGTTTTGTTGCAATTCTCTGCACTTTAACCAAATTGTTATGTTAAATATTTCACAGAAGTCTGTTACATGGCTTTGTTTAATTGAAATGTGGAGATATCTGTTTTTGCCAAAAAATGGCTGTTGGAGTTATCTGTTTTTGCAAAAAAAAAAACTTTAAATTAGAAAAATTTAATTTCAATAAATTTCTTTTTTTGAAGTTAACTGTATCTTTCTGAGTATTTTGTAATTAATAAAAAAACACCAACTGCTATTTCAATGAGATTACCTGAATGCACAAAAAAAAAAAAAACATGATTTATGAAAATTTATAAAAATGGAGATAATGATGATTTTTGCATATGAACTCTTCATATATAATAGTAATCCTAGCGGGGCAGACAGAAACTGTCTGTTGGTGTGACACACAAGCCTAGGCTATATTCAGCATTTCTCTTAATTAGGCTGCCAATTTAAGATAGATCGGGCAGCCTTCTTGCAATGAAGGGTGTAAGCATAGTGAGACAACACAACCAGGAACTCGCTCATGTGAAGAGCGAACTTCATGGCATAGAAAAACTTTTATTTTAAGTGAATCTATTTATTACACAATGTTATGCTTATGAGGCTGTGTATTGGACAGTTATATAGCCTAGGGCAGGGCTAATCAATTACAAATTTAAGTTGGCCAGATTTTAACAAGGAACTGTAGGTAGGCCCAAGGTTAGACAAATATAAGCATTTCTACTGTCCACTCGGGCCACCAAGCCAGTTGATCTTGTGGCCAAAATTACTAGTTAGTGGCTACAATTTTGCATGCCTTTTTACGAAATAACAAATCTGTTATTTTTATCGGAAATAATTTTTTTTTTTTATAATCTTAACATCTTCTATAGGCTTTATATTAATTTGTATTGTTACCCCTCCACATCTATAGGTATTTATACAGCTGTATTATAATTTCACCATGTTTAGTAGGCTATAGAAAATCACAAATAACTAGGCTATATGAATAAATATGTTATCCTCTCCCCTCCACTTTATTTTCTCATTATTACGTTTAATACTTGCAATCAAGAATTAATTGATTGTGTAGTTGCCTAGGCTTTTAACATTAGACTAGTATGTTTGGGCAGTGAGGCTATCATGAATAGGTTATATGAACATACATGCTGACAATAATTAAGACTCGCCTACGTTGGATCGATCAAAGTCCAAAAACGCTAGGCAGAAAAACTATTACTCCCGCATCCACCTTGCCTTTAGCGAACCTGAATCTTGCATTGAGCGGATGCGCTGAGGTCCAGCTCCGTGTGTGGCGTGAAGCAGGTTGAGATATCTATAGTGATGTCCTTCTGCTATGTCATGAAGCAAAAAAAAAACCCATGTTGTATGCTGCGCCTGCGACTGGGAGACTGTTGATGGCTGCGAACTTTAATTGATTCTGGACACTATTTAGAGTTCGCTAAATGCAAGGGAAAAGGCGAGGTGGACGCTGCTCAAGTTCGCAGCTCTCGCTGCTTTTCTACCTATATTTATAATTAAAATAAAAAAGTGAAATGGTAGGCCTACTAACAGTCGGGAATTTCAGTGTTTATATTGAGCGCCAACAGTTTAAAACATGCAAACTTCTAATTTAAATACTGTCGCCTCCATGGTGCTGGTAATTTACGCAATAATTCTTGTTGATCACCCGTAATACTAAAATTACTTAATATAAATACTATATACTAAATACTTAATAAAGCCGCCCCACCTGGCTTAATTTACATCCATCAACCACGCACCACAAGATAAGGGTTGCAGTTCTTTTGCGTGACAATCTGAAAGCCAAATCTAGTGTCCTCACACTACATTTGAATGTCTTGCTTTCACACTCCCTGGATCCAAACATGATTGTTTTAACTATATATAGACCTCCTAAACTATCTGACATGTCTTCAACAGAATTGTCCTCACTATTTACTTTTATTAGTGCCAAGTCTCCCAATGTAATGTTCAGAGGTTATTTCAATATTCATGTTGACGGAACTGCTAGCTGTTAATACGCTTAAAGGAAAAAAAAAATTTATATATATGTTTGCCAAAAGGCATTTGGAAGACTTACCAAACATGGGAGAAAGTTCTCTGGTCAGTTGAGATTAAAATGTAACTTTTTGGCCATAAAGGAAAACGCTTTGTCTGGCACAAATCCAACACATCATCACCCTGAGAACACCATCCCCACAGTGAAGCATGGTGGTTGCAGCATCATGCTGTAGGGATTTTTTGCATCAGCAGGGACTGGCAAACTGGTCCGAAGTGAAAAAAATATGGATGGCGCCAAATATGGGAAAACTCTTTCAGTCTTCCAGAGATTTGAGACTGGGACGGTGGTTCACATTCCAGCTGGAAAGTGACCCTAACCATACAGATAAAGAAACACTTGTTTAACTTTGTAAACACATGGTTTAAGAGAAAACATACAATTGTCTTAGAGTGACCTAGTAAAAGACCAGACCTCAATTCAATTAAGAATCTGTAGAATAATCTATAGATTGTTGTACACCAGCGAAACCCATGCAAATGCAAAAGGTGGCTTAACAAAGTTTTTGACTTTTCGGTAGGAATGTCACGATACCAGAAATTTAGTAGTCGATACCAATACCAGTGAAATTCCACGATTCGATTACTCATTGCGATACCACAGGGAGAAAAAAAAAAATAATATATATAAATATATATTGTGTTTATGTGTATGTATGTATGTTATATATACACAAACATAAAATATCGACATGTACTTAATTAAATGAGGCTTTAACTGTTTATGTAGCCTAAGTAGGCCTACATTACCAGTTATTAAAAGCTCGGTATAAATCAAGCTCATAACGTATGCTGAGACTGCCATCAAAAATAAAGTCAAATGTCAGCTCTTCTGAGGCTGCAGGGGTGATCTACAGTATGTGCCATGGGGTGTTGGCTACTGTAATATTGTCTGTACATAACATGCATGGTCTAATGTTCGGTGCTCATTGAAATCTGAAGTCTGTAGCTTTGTGTGGCCCGCTCCAGGCGCCGAGGAAGTTCCATCGGGACCTCCGTGACTCAGTGCCCGCACGAGAGTGCTTCTAGGGAGGGTAAACATTCACAGAGATCCCGGTCGGCTCTCCGGCGGTATCGGCAAGCACGAGGCGAAAAAACATAGGTTAAAATGCATTGTAGTAAATTACAGCATACACACTGAAAGTTTGCAATACAAATATGCAAGGTAGTCCTACATATTTTATTCGCTTCAAGGCTGATTTTGTTTCACTTTTGCCAGGCGATTATGTTTGTAACGAACCAGTGATGTCACATGACAATAGTGGAACTGTTAACTTTTTACTTAGCCGGTAAGATGGAAACCATGGCTGGAAAGTTCGAAGGCACCGTTTGCATATCTTACGGTACCGTTTTTTGTGAATGTATTATTCCCTGATAATCCGCCTGGAGAGCAATTGTAGCCTACTTGCCGTTTTTCTTTTCGACGAGTGGAGGCGGAGCTGCAGCTACACTTCCACGGTAACATACGCATCCAGATTGGATATCCGGTACCTACGGTACTGTATCAAAACGAGTACTGTCATGTTTTCAGAATTTTGGTACCGATGTATCAGTTCTCGTGACATCCCTACTTTTGGGGAATTTATAGTAATGCCCAATAAAGTTTTGTTCTACTTTTTTATCCCAATAAAATATATATTTTGCATCTTAAAAGTGGTATGTACTTGTATAATGTGTAAACTCAATGATACGTACCTCCTAAACTCATTTTAAATCAATGTGTAAAATAACAAAATAGGAAAAAATGCCAAAGGGGGGGGAGATACTTTTGCAATGCACTGTGTGCTTGGTATTGGTGGTGCAATACAGCTGTAGCTTCCGCGGATTTCAGCGGGGTGACATATTTTGGCACAACACTCCAACCTTTTCCTATTTTTCATGGTGTTACGCCAATTTCCACTTCATACAATTATAAATAATTATACTGACACAAAAAATACAAATAGTGGGCTCTGCATATCCCTAGTCCATACATTCGATTTTATGTGAAATAACAGGTTTGAAAAATGTTTGGAAAATAACTGAATAGTCAACATGGACACAGCAAATGTGTTGATTCAAAAGGTGTAGAGTTGGATGTGTCTGATTTCATAACCAATTTCATTAATGTCAAATAATTTAGTATGAGGTTGACACATTAAATTACTGCAGCAACTGATGGTGAGTTTACATTTACACACGGCGCAAGTCTAAAAATGGTAATTAAGGAAAGATGAAGCTATTTGAATGCCAATAATGTCCAATGAAATTCTTTCCTCAGTTCTATAAATGTGTTGAAAAATCATTCACAAATGAGGCACCATAGACTGTCCCAGTGGTTGTTATGTGTGCATACCTTGTCCATCTTGAGTCTCTTCATATAAGAGGGGCTGTCATACCCCTTGGCCTGTCGTGCTTCCTGAAGGTGATTGATCATCCAGACATTCTTTCTCTGCTTGGCCAGGTCTAGTGGTGTCTCACCCTGGGATACAACCATACAACGTTAGCCTACCTCTATTGGAAGACGCATAAACACACACTCTAGATCTAGGCAATCAATAATTTTGAAAATGACGTGAATGTAATGAATGGAAAAAAATGGAAAATATTCATATTAATCATATTAAAAAGATAGCAAACGTATTTGTTAGTATTTTTACAAAAATAATCTGTAATTGCTTTTGAGAATACAATCATAACACAAAAAAAATGAATAATTACTTTTATAAATGTTTAAGTACAGATAATTACTGTTACTTTATTAAAACATATGTAAACTCATTCACATAAAAAAAAAAAAGAGTTCTACAGAGAAACATTGTTAATTTAGACAGTTTTTCACATCCAAAGGCATTTGTGTACAAGTCTACCCGGGGCCAGGACCCCAGACTCAAAATGACACCAACAACAAAGACAAAAATGTCAAATGTGGCGGTGGGAAGTCTTACTGACATGCACCTGTAGGGCTGCAGTAATAACTTTGGATGTGTGACTTATGAATCCCTACTATTCTTAAGCTGATTTTCCCTCATGGTATTGCACAAAATGCAGAAGCCATGCCCCCTGTTGTGGCCCGTGATTGGCACAGGTCAGTCACAACAGTATAAAAGGGATATTAATCTTTTTTACAGATAATTTTGTAAAATTGTCGTTTTAAAAAGCAGTTAAAAAACATTTCATGTATTTTAATTTCCTCTCTGGGAACCATCGCCTTATCGTGCTGGAGAGGTTTGGGTGTCCCTATGATCCTTAGAGCTGTGTTGTCTGAAGGCTTGTGCTCCTGGTAGGGTCTCCCATGGCAAAGTGGTCTCAGGGGAGGGGCCAGACTAAGAATGGTTCAGAAGACCCTCATGAACAACTCAAAAAGAGAAGAAGTTACCCTGCCCGGAGGAAGCCCGTCTGGGGCCAGGCCAAGAGGGAGAGCTCGTTGGCGAGTGGCTGGGTTTGCCCACAGAGCCCATCCGGGCACAGCCCAAACAAGCAACGTGGCGCCATCCTCCTCTTTATCCTATGGGCCGGCCCACCACTCGTGGGAATAACCGTAGGGGTCGGGTGCGCTGTCAAATGGGTGGCAGCGAAGGTCAGGGGCCTCGACAGACCAGACCCGGCTGGCAAAGACTGGCTCTGAGGACGTGGAACACCACCTTGCTGTGGGCTAAGGAGCCGGAACTTGTGCAGGAGGTAGAGCGCTACCATTTAGATCTGGTGGGGCTTACCTCTACGCAGTCTTGGTTGTGGAACCGTTCTCCTGAATAGGGGATGGACTTTATTCTACTCTGGAGTTGCCCAGGGTGTGAGGATAGCGCCGCTACGTTGGAGGATCCATGTGTTGACAGCTGCGTATTAATACCTTAGGTTGGCCACGTGTGAATTGCTCCAAAAAATGTAATTTGTCTTTGCTATTCTCAGCCCTGTTCTCAACCCCGTGCTCGAAGGCTTCATTGAAAAAGCCAAGCTCCATTGGATCACCACAGAAAACAGGAACTTCCAATGATGGAAGGGTTGCTGCCTTTTGTTGCTTTACTATCAACTTAGTTATTGTGTTTTGGCGTTGCATAATGCTAAGCAAACCTCCAAGCTCAGTAGCTGTGCTTTGGTTTACATGTGATTGGTTTATTCCAGTTTGGTGATGTCTGACACTTATTTCTGATTCCTTTTTAATCCCCATTATTTTTGGTTTAACATCCAACGCA
>JAODUE010002828.1:0-11525 GCA_027564755.1 Amblyopsis hoosieri
ACGGTATGGTGCATGGACCGAACCGCAACGTCTGTACCGAACGGTTCAATACGAATACACGAACCGTTACACCCCTACAGCCAAGTAATTGTAGTGTGAGATTGAATTGATTGTTCACTAGAAACAAAAGCAGAATGAAATATGCTAAAGTGATTCAAATATATATTAAAAAAAAGGAATGTGGTTAAAATCTATTAATAGCATTTGCTTGAACATTTGGACTATTGCTGATATATGTGGCCCATTTTGAAAAGTCCCTGGGCTTCTTTGATCCTTATCTGGTGATGATCTTTTTGTCAAAATGGTGATGTAATCAGCAGTTTTTTCCCACGTATTATGTAAATGTGCACGCATTCTCTGTAATTATCTGGTATAGGACATTTGAAAGCTTTAAGGATCTGTTTAGCATTTAAGTGTGCTAAACGGACTGTTATGTGGACAATGCTGGCTAATGTAGCTCTCCATGTGTTGCATACAATCTTCATGAATACTGTACATTGTAAACTGTATCACAATTGTCCTAAATTAATGTTAATCAATAACTCCAAAAAAACAAATGTGTGTAAATACTTCAAGATAAGAATTGAACATTCCTGTTTAACAGCTACCACCTTGAGAAAGCAGAGCGATGGCTAACTTGTTGAGGATGACCCAAAGGCAAGCTTAGTGTATTTAGTAGTCATGGGAGAGACCTTTTCCCACATGCGACACAAGTAAGAGAGAGATTTCCCATCTGTCTGGGCTGGTGCTCCCAGCACTGGGGCCACGGACGGGGGTTTGGGAGCCCAGCGCATTTTTCACGAGTCTGTTACCCACCACAATGGAAGCCTTGTCTTCCTGGGCAAACGATGGCACAAGCCCCCCACCCTCCTTTCTCCACTCAGGGCGTCAAAGGGAATGCCAAACAGGCTCACTGCCCAATCAGAGACCCAAGGCTGGACAGTAGTTATACATGCAAGGAGTATTATGACAAAAACGGGGTGTTGGGTGCCTGAGTGCTGGTGGAAGGTGGGGGGATAAAGGTGGACCGAAAGAACATTGCGGTCATTTTGAGGGGGGATTGTTTTAAGAGACTACTTTTTTGCTCCATATCATATAAAAATGTCACCTTTTGTCCCTACACAAATGTTGACAGCACACGCTTAACATGAGGAAATGTCAAATGGAATATTGTTTGATTATGTTAATAATCTTAAAAATGTAATTCTGTTTCAAAACGGATTAAATGACCCCCTGTCCCTCAGCGACTAATGTTTTGGGATCTCTCCCGGAATGGAGCTTTACTGCCTTTTAGGACGTTGTTGAACATGAACAATTATCCTAAAAACACTAAGCAGAAAAGCTAAGAAGGCAATATTCGCCCTCTGCCATGTCGTTTTCTCAAAGCGGAGTCAAATCACACTCGTTTATGGGAAGACTTTGAGTGGATGCTTTCCTTCGCAAGGCTCTTTATTGCTTTTCTCGCATTCTAGACCATCAGTCAATGGTTTGAAAAAGCACTTTATTCACCCCCACCCCCACTATCACTCCAACAGAGCCTCAGTATTAACAGCATATGTATCGCTCTCTCCAGCTACTCTCAGGAATAATCTCCTCCAGCCTTTAATGGCAGTATTGCCGAATCAGGCTCAGACACATTACCCCATACTCACACATACGGACACGCGCAGGATCCCATTAATACACAATAAAAGCAGACTGTAGGCTTGCCAGAAAGAATGCATCACAACGCAAATGCAGTTGAGCACTTTCTCGATCAAACCGCAGGCAAGCACACTCTTCTCTGGCCGTCTTAAGAGGAGGCCAGATCGATCGCGTGAAACATTATTCCTTCCACGCGAACCTGGCAGGAATGCACATTAAGATGCGCTCAGAGAAAATGCTTATTGCTGGAGCTTGCGAAATGTCGTCACAAATACGCACTCATGGGAATCGATTATGGACGTTTCTGAGGAGCGAGGAGTTTCTGCTGGCCTCTGATAGGTGGTTATGGGTGACATCTAAGTGTGTGTGTTAGATTATTTTACACTCAGAGTATGTCCACATATGGATGCGCTTAGTTCCAGATGATTTAGGGGAATGTGAAAGTGGAATGGTTCATAGTTTAGATTGACACGCGTTAGTAAATTCCGACATCTATGCAATTGTGCTCGTTTCTTTGCTGTGTCAGTTGAAACAGTTGTGGTTTTCATTTTATTTGTTTTTAGCTCCTGTTTAACTCCTCATTAGTCTGTAAAGTGAGCTTTTAAGTTTAGCTAGAGTTGGAACCTTCTTATTGGAGCAGGCAGTCCTACTGTGGGCTGTGTTTATTGTTTGCAGATAGTAATCTCACACAGAAGATAAAGCAGTCATAAAGAGTCATGACAGGTTTGAGTTGTGACCCACTGGGTGTGTACACACACCCAGACAGACAGCGGTTCAACGGTTTAATAGGCGTAGTTATCTGAATCTATATTTACTCACTGTTTTCTAAAAGACCTTGAGAAAGCAATTGGTCTGGGAGGTGTTTAATTTATTATTTGCAGTTTCAAGTGGAGTCACTGTGTTGCCTAGTTAATTTGTAACTCATATTAGTGGTGCTATGCTATCTCAAGGGGCCAATTATTGTACTGCCCCTGCCGTAATGCACCTTCTGAATGGACAGCAGTTGCTGTCCAGGGTACTGACTGTGAAGCTTTAAGAAATATTCCAGAACAGTACATGCATAAAACAAAAGCTACATGCAGGTGTGGGAGTAAAAATGTGTTGGTCTGTCTTGGCAGATGATGTCTTCCACCCTTAATTAATAAACACTGATAAATAATAATTGTACTCAGTCTTGATGGATTGATTGACTGAATGAATTAATGAATGAATGATTGAAATGTTGTTTTTGATCCTCAGGGGACCAACTTGACAGACATTTGCACAGAGTTGCTTCTCCATGGAAGCCTGCTGAAAATCTCAGCGGGCAACATCCAAGAACGGGTCTTTTTCCTGTTTGATAACCTCTTGGTGTATTGCAAGAGGAAGTCCAGGTAAGGGAAGGAAATAAAATTATAATAATAATGAATTCTGATATTCATCTTGATGTACTGGTAGTTTTCAAACTTTGGATAGTTGTGCTAGACATCTCAGAAGGTTAAACGACTAAAGGGGAATGTCCTAGATGACGACCACACTCTATTGAAAGGTTGAAAAGTAGTCTTTAGAGTAGAGAAGTAGTAGGGGTTTTTTGTGGGGTTTTTAAAAAAAAAAATGTTTTAATTAAATGTGAGTAATGTTCCTCTGGAGGACGAAAGCCAGACCTGGAAATTTGGAGCTAATGCACAAATTCCTGTTTGTGTAGCCAGGTCATTAGTATGTAAACAAAACAAAGAGACCCTACCCAAGTCTCCAGCCCAGTTTACCTCAGCCTGTATGAATGAAACGTGTGTTAAAGAGGCAAGTCCTTTCTTAAAGCAGCGCTGGCAACAAGTGAAACATCAGTCTTGTATCTCATTTCCTAGGGTTTCTGGAAAGAAGTCTACCAAGAGAAAGTCCATCAACGGGCCCCTGTACGTGTTCAGAGGTCGAATCAACACCGAGGTGATGGAGGTGGAAAACGTGGAGGATGGGACAGGTGTGTGTGTGTGTGTGTGTGTGTGTGTGCGTGTGCGTGCGTGCCAAGCACAGCAACACAATCTCAGTAACCCACCTCTTCAGATCATCAATCTCTCTGTATAAAAGTCCCACACATTCAATTTATCCAAGGCTTAATCTCTACTTAAAGTGGTTCTATATGACTTTCTGCCACTAGACACAGCATGTACAACCAAAAACAAATGCTCCACTAGCCACACACACACACACACACATGCACTAAAATACACGTGCTGTGGAAACGAAGAGCAACAGAGTGAGTGTGATGACATCTCTGCTCAGGCGCATTTACTCCAGTTAGAAAATAGGTGTTTGCTGCTATAACATGGTTTACATTATTACATATACTGTAGCAGTGTTTTAAAGGTGGGTAAACCGTTCCATTGCTGTTTGTTAAATTAAATGACCTCACAGTCTGCTAGCTATCCTTTCTGTGTGTGTGCGCTGAAAAGGAATCCATTGTTCATGCCTGGCTTTGTATAATAGGAGAACAAAGTGGTGCAGACAATGCTACATAACACCATCCTATCCCAGCTGTGGCAATGGATGTCCAGTGTAGGGCGGGGTGGGACAGAGCTTCTGAGGGAGCACCCTGTGGCATTGCAGGGGGAGAGGTGTGCTGTATTTGTTTTTGATGTTAAGTTCAAATGTAAAAGATCTTTCTAAGTGGATCTGAAATGTAAGTTATTATACGTTTTCTATTACATTGTCAACAATCGGCTCAATTTGCGATCCTTCCTGTTCTACTGAATGTACAGTAAGTACTATTTCTTGACACTATTTTCACTAAGTAGGTGCCTCTCATAGTTACAGAATAATTTTAGTGGTATTCGTGTCCATAAAACAGCAAGCCTTCTTAGAGGATGTGGTGAATGTAACTGATATGAATACTGTACTTGTTTACAGTTAGGGTGGAGTACGTTTCAAAAAGGATATAGCAAGCAACCTTGGCTCCCCACCTCATCTTTACTCCACCAGTCCGTTAGAGGATGGATAGGTGTGATGTTTGCTAGGTGAAATACACACGAGACGCGTTCAAGCGGACAGAGCTAAATGCATCAACTTTGAGCTAGTTTAAATGCACCCTACGTTCTTTGTTTGCGGTTGTGGCTTTTATGCAAGGCACCCTTGCTAGGCTGGTTTGTCTCCATAAGACTATGTTGTCTTCCTCTCACACTTCTGTTTCTATACTGACATACTGTCGGTATGAAATCTAGATGCCAGTTGTTCTGCCTGTGAGTGCTTAGTTGTTGCATAGGGGAAACCACATACGAAAACACGCTTGATTCTTAGAAGAGTGCCTTCTATTTACAAAATATTTACTGGTACATTACTAGTTTATCAGGGGATGGGCTACTGATAGCTATTTCGCTAATATTGTGCAACTTATCTTTAGCGAATGAGGTCCTATGAATATTAAAGTGTTGAGTTCCTTAATAATTATCCACTGTTCATAAATCAACCTGGCACTGCTTTTAAAAGCATCAATCACATAGATTAAAATGTTTAAAACATGTTTTAAGTCTGTATTATGTGTACTGACACACGTACCTTAAATAATAATATTGCATAATATTGCTATAAAGTTACATACTATTATGCATTTCATTCTGAAGCCATACATTATTTAATAACATACATTTGTAATTGTTACTTGGTGAGAGTGATCCCACCCAATCCTCATAACTGTTACACCCATTAGGTTGAATATACATTAGATTGAGGGAAAATGTATACTCTAGTCTTTAGTGCTAGATCAGTATATATCAGTATATACCAGGTGTATCTTTAAACTTTGATATTACATATTGAGAATACCATAATTAATCATCTATTGCCAAGATTGTCCCTGCTTGCTCTTATGTGTGATGCTCAGTGCACGTGGAGTGGCTCATTCTCTTCCTTCCAAGTGGAATAAAACATATGGAATAAATACAGTTTTTAAGCCATATATTCATATATTGTTTATATTCCCTTCAGTAGACATGGGTAGCTGCAGCATACAGTAGCAAGCATCTTTCACTAGAATCCCTACTTCATAATGCCTACGTCATAATAGTGTGCTCTCTAAGCATGACAGGCGCTGCTCCCTGTTGGGCCTGAGGTATCAGATCTATTTATATGACCTTTAAGCCGAAGACTAATGCACCCCATTACCCAAGGTCATTCATTATTTAGACGTTCACCTGTAGCCAAATGGGCGCTAAAATTAGCATGTGATATCCACAGGAAAGAGAAAGCTTTTTGGTTAAGATTTTTTTTACTACTCTAGACGTGCTGTGTAGATCTTCCTAATAGGCCTGCAAATCTGTGTGTGACAGGTTAACTGTTTTTATGAGGCTCTCTTTATTTGCACTTTATAAAGCTGGTCTACCAAGCCATTTGGTTATGTGTGATTTAGTTTTAGTCTCTCTTGAAGTAAGCATTCTTAAGGGCCATGGACCTTGTAGTCTTTGTGAAATGTATACTTTTTACAACTGTAAAAAATTATGATTATAAAGGAATACAAAGGCAAAGAGATGCTAGTCCATATTCACTATTTAACCATTTTAATATGAAGTTTAAAGTCTTCTTGCTCTCAGTCACATGAAAATGGCTGCATAAATGGTATATCAAATAATAATTAATGCTATATTAGTTTTTATGTATTTATTGTATTCTAAATGTTTCTCGACAGCGGACTATCACAGCAACAACTACACAGTGACTAACGGCTGGAAGATCCACAACACTGCTAAAAACAAGTGGTTTGTTTGCATGGCCAAGCATGCTGAGGACAAACAGAAGTGGCTAGATGCCATCTTGAGGGAGCGGGAGCAGAGAGAAAGTAAGTGGCAGTGACTTTGCATGTTTCGCATGAAAACACATTCTCTACATTCAGAGTATGCTACCGTAAGCAGGTTCTGTGTACGCGCTGTCCAACGTTTCTACACATTCTTGGCTATGTAAACACAAATGGAACACAAACAAAGTGGTGCAGACCACACAACACTATCCCAGCAATTTAGGGGGTGGAGCTTCCTGTCAATGAAGGGAGAGATGCTTTTGGTTTGATGAGTTAAAATATTGGCAATCTTTCTAATCTACAGTATCGCTATCTCTACCCTTAAGTCTAGCCTAGGTTTGTTCCTTTAATATGTAATGTTTCTATTTGACTTAGTCCCAATTAAGTTTATTACAGTGTATTTAGGTATTTCATAATGCTAGACTGTGAACCTGAATACTGTCCACTTTGTTTCTCACATCAATGCTTAGGTGACAGGATCCCTGTAGGTGGGCTGGTGAAGTCACACAACTATGAATAAGGTGCTGAAATGGCGTAGTTGTTATTTCCTACTTATACTGCAGCTGGAGTTGTAGGTGTGTGTTGCAGTTTAACCAACCATAAACATAGGAAGTGAATGATGAATCGCTCATTCACAAACTGATGAAAATTTGAAACAATTATATTATTTGTCATAAATCTCTAGTTTTTTATATATATACTGTGTATATATATAGCTACGACATTGTAGATATAGTTCATTTCTCTTTTTTTTTGTAAACTTTTTGTAACTGTTGATATGCAGCAGACATTTTGGATACAAGTATTAGACTACTTTGCTTTAAACTACATTCATGTTTTTACTTAATCCTTTTGCTGTGCATTTTTATTACACCTGTTCAAAAACTGCCATTGTTTTTATATTTTTGAGAAAGACAATATAAATTTCAAGGCTTGAAACAGACTTGGGGCCGTATGTTCCCTGATAGCATTGATGGCTAAAATTCCAAATGTAACCCCCTAACCTGTATGGACAGGACTTGACTAATCAATTAAAGGTGCCCTGACTGCACCCATTAAATCAATGTGAATGCAGCTAATCCCTTTTACTGTTACTTCTGGACCAAACTACTCTTTGGACCAGAACAGACAATGTCATTGAAGAGGTTCTGGGGAGTCTGCACCATATCTTGTGGGGCAGAATGTAGGGGTTACAAGTGCAGGAGAGTCCTAAGGAGCGTGCCCTGACTGGTGATATTGGGTTACGACCCAGTGGGGCTAACAGATGCCAGATCAGTCACAGTGCCTAGCTCCCAACCCCCTCACCGCTGCCCCAAATCACCTGTTGCTTAGCCAGACCTACACCTCGGTTCGCTAGTCTTAATACCTGCCATCGTTGTTATTTTTCTGCCAGTTGAGGTCTACTGTGAGTGAGGAGATTTGATAAAAGGGAAAAATATAGTGTCTTCCTTGTGAGTTTTGGTTTTCCCTTTTCCTCACTTGCAGCATTGTTTAATAGAATGTTATCCACGCACATTTTGGCATCCGTTGTTTCCTTATAACATCCGCCAGAGATTCCTGGAGCTGGTGTAGAACGTGAGGGTGAAGAATCTGGTTAGATCACATGTTGGCCTTGAGAGCTGGTGTCATTCAGAGCAGTGCTGGACAAGCTCTGACAGCTGGAGTGTGAGGCCTTCATGCTGGACGATCCCGTCTGTTGTTCAATGACGCTCATTGTTCTAGTCCATTCCAGCTGCTGTCCAGCGTAATGTAACGCCTGCCCATTAGAATCTGCCATCACTGCTCTTACGCAGTTAGAACCTCAAGGCAGCCACTATAAATTCTCTACAATGTAAACATTAAGAGGAAGAAAAAGACAATATGGACACCGTGGTTGCATTGGGACCATTTGTCAACAGAACTACTAGCCTGATTTGAAGACCTGAGTAGTTCGAAATACTGATTGCTTTTTCTGTCACTTGAAGGCCTTGTGTTATTTGTAAACGATGTCCTTATCTTAAGTGGAGAGGTACCTTTTTTCTGCTAACATGGCTTGTTGTTTGGCTTAATTAACAACATTCAAATCCTTCTCAATACTTTCAATGGCTCCTATAAAATGCATGCATCTCTTGCAAATGTTCTCGTACCTAGCTGTTAGACCTCTGTTATTTGGGTAAGCTCACAGTGGTGCTTACCCAACGAGATGACGCTGAACAGTTGAAAGACAAGGCACTACAGGTTAGAGGCTCACAGCGCAGCTTCAAAGTAAATCTTTACAATTGAGCGGAATAATGGACTAAAACTATCACGGCACATTAGCCAACTGTGAAACAGAACTTGGGAGGAATTAGCATCTAAATTAGCTTCAGATGCTAATGTGTCACACACTTGCATGCTGCTGTGCTACACTCCTGCGTTACGTCTGTGTGCGACGACAAGCAGTCAAGCTATCCTGGCACATGCATTGTTCCTTTTTATTGCTCCACGACAAGCGTGGTTCTTTTGAACGTTGATGCCTCTACTGTAGATCCATATGGTGCCGTTTTCAGGGTTGCTGTGTATTTCAGTTGGGGTTTGTTTAGACTCTGCCTGCCCAATTAATGTTTTCTCAACGAATACCGACTTTAATGTACACGTGCACAATGACACGGCATTTAATAATAATTGAATAACACTGTTCAGAGTCCTGTCATTTGTTTCTCTGTGTTCTGTTCAGGCCTCAAACTGGGCATGGAGCGGGATGCCTATGTGATGATCGCAGAGAAGGGGGAGAAACTCTATCACATGATGATGACACGGAGCCGACACCTTATCAAGGACAGACGCAAGAAGCTCAGCATTGTGCCAAAGTGCTTTATGGGAAAGTGAGTTTTACAACTCGTCTTTTTTGTAGTTTTTGTTTGTGGAGGTTCCCAGAACAGCCTTTTGTTATGAAAATGTTCTTTACAGTGAACTGACCCAAGTGCATTGTGGGAAAGTAGCTAGCATCCTGTATCCCCATACCTTGGCAGATGCCATAATGCTATTGCGTCCATGTTGTAATTGCGTTGTAATCATTTCTAAGGTGGCGTAAAAGCTGCTTCCTAAATATGCACATCATCAATCAGACACTTCCTGTGTTAGCCAGCCTTTTCCCAATATGCACACGCAGGCTTACCGGTACGTACTGTACATACAGTCCTGTGCAAACGCAAGCAAACTGCTTCCGAAAGTCCACCGCATTGAATGGGGTGACTCAGTGATTTCCAGCTCAATCTTAGAAGCCAAAAAAGTCAAGGGAGCGTTCACATGTACACAGCTCTTAACACCTCCGAAGCTATGCGCTTGTACACAGAGCTTCATTCGTGCAGGACTTTCCCTTTAACGGACACTCTGCTGCCTGCCAGCCATTTTCCTCTGTCCCCTCAATCTTTCAATGCCTTGAATGGACAATGCCTAGGCCTTGCCTACAGTTTTCCTTTATACCCTCCAGCCTCACTAGAGAGAGACACACACACACACACACACACACACACACAGTGGTGGAGAGATTTTGCACAGTAATTAAAGTTCTCCATGGCACGAGAGAAGCTGGTGTTGGTGACCAGAAATCAGAGGAAACCATACGGTTATGTGGCACCCACCCTAGCCCCTTGGTACTTAAACATATAAAATCTATAAATAAAACATTAAATACACGCCCCATGTTAAATACTATATAGTTGAATATGTTATAAAGAATAAGGTCTCAGTAACCTGTATTTATATAAGCGCATGTAACTGTTAAATAAACGAAACCAATTACGCACATTTAAAATTCTTTAAATGGTTTTTAGTACCTTAATGGTGGAAACGCACTCCATCTGTTTTCACAATATACCTATGTTCTGTCCGGGAACTACGTGTTGCTGTGTGTATGCGCACACACATACATGACCATCGCTTCCCCCCTCCCCTACATATCAATCTTCAGTTCCATTCCCAGGCAGCAGTAACTGTGCCTCCTGTTATTTTCAGATCAAATGATGATCATACTTTGAGAGGACTCAAAGACACCTTGGTACAGTACACTCATCTGAGTGTACTGTAGCTCCACCGTTGTTCTGCTATAGCAATACAGATGGTGTTTGCTTAGCAAATGTTTCCCTTGTTGGACAATAACGGATGTTTAAATAGGCTGTAGTCACACATAGTTTTTCATATCCTCTGTGGAATTTGGAAAGTCTAATATGCAAAGTGCAGTTCCTTGAGTATGAGTTTGTTGTTTTTAGCTAGCTACTGTACAGTAGCTATCCTTTATTGGTACAGTAGTTAGTATGTATAGTTGGTTAGCATCATTTATTTATGATTGTATATTTTTTTATAAATGTTCAAGTGCTTTAACAAGCTGGTAATGACTGTGTAGTTACATAACTGGTGTATTTCCTGTTGACTAATACAGATGATGTCAACATACACTTGTATATATTGCAGCAGAAGCTCCATTAATGATGTACGTCAGTTTCATACCAAGATGTGTGCTGATGCCTGTCAGGGCACCTCACGCCACCGCTATATAGATGCGCTTGCTAATCTATTATCGCCCACCTGGCTCCGGTTGTTCGCTCGCCCCGTCCCTCCTAATCTCTCTTCCTGCCTCTTTCTCCGTTGCACACATGCACACCTCCAAACGCCCTGCTTGTCGTATTCATTTCCATAAGCGCGCGGTGTCCAAAATTAACCTAGCTCTTTACGTAATAGCTTGGCGCGCACGTATTAACACTGTGTCACGCTCCGCCCCGACGCATTTTCTCCAGTTCCCCTGGCAATGTCAATTAACATCAATTCCCTTTTGACAGAGACATGGTGAGAAAACACACACACACAGAAAACACACACACACACACACACACACACACACACACACACACACTGTTCCATGAAAGGTTATTTCTATCTCTCTATTTTTCATGTACATTTTTTATTGTTTAGTCCATCCTGGCATTTGGCAGGCCACAAGTGAGGCCTTTATTAATTATGGTATGTTAAAATATTCCGTTTGTTTCAGACAAAAAGTAGAGGAGGCAGATGGTTAAGGTGTCATCTCTTCCCCACACACACACACACACACACACACACACACACACACACACACACACACACACACACACACACACACACA
>JAODUE010002830.1:0-11523 GCA_027564755.1 Amblyopsis hoosieri
TGATGCAGGGGATTGAGGGGGAATAAAGACCAGACTGAGTTTACGTGATAGAAAGAACAGTGAGGGCAGAGAACACAGCTTATTGTTTAATAAACAGTGAACAGTTTTGCCCTGTTTATTTGTTTGTTTTACTTATACTTTTGAATGTAGGTACAATAAAATGTAGGAAAAAAATAGCTTAAATGTAGTGAACTACTTTGCGTGTTGCTGTAGCTTAGTTTGCTACATTTCTCTTGGGGGTAGCGCCAGTGTAGTTAAGCTCAATTTAACGCAGAGTAACTGGTAGCTCAGCTGACTACATTTTCAATGTAGCTTGCCCATCACTAGATAGCAGTCTGTTCTGTGTGTGCACTGATAAGAAAAATGCCGGTGTCCCTGGCTCTGTAAATGGGAAAACAAAGTGGTGCAGACCGCACCACACAACGCTATCCCAACCTTGCATGTTCGGTGTGGGTGGGCGGAGCCTCTTGAGGGAGCATGGAAAAGGTGTGCTTGGATGTTGAGTTCCGACTGATCTTTCTCCAACATTGCTTACTCCACCTTGAGAGGAAGATAAAGCAACTGAAACGACATCTGTTCAAAAGCTAGAATAGGTGTGATTGAAACATGTTTCAGTTATATCCCGCACAACATAGTGAACTTGAGTTGAGTGAGTTCCAGAATGAGAAAGTTTAAGGAAAATGTTTCTTTAAGTATTGTGTATAATAGATACTGTTGTCAAATTGAATGAAGCCATGATTGAAAGTGATTTCATTGCACTCTTTACCTTCTACATTTCTTCTTGTGAATAGGTTTCTTCTCGAGAACTTTGTATTAGATCGCTGGGTGCGCTACATTCTGACAGTTTACCCCGTGGTGATCCTGGCGCTGGTTGGAAATGTCACAAAACACTATGACCCAGCAGACCCCAGTCCAAATGCTATTTTTATGGGTGAGTTAAATGTATTAACTATACACAATACCACTATTGTATTTACATGATACAGTATTATAGCCTATTATACAGTACAAATGAATATACATGTCGATATTGGTGGATTTGAAGTGATGCTGAACATTTGTTTGAAAAAGCTAAGCGTTAGCTTTCAGAGTTAAATCAGTCCTCCATTGAGAAATTAAATTGCTGTAGAGAATAAAGGCTTTTAAAACCACGTTTTAAGGATGGTTTTATCAGATCTGATTGGTGAGTCTATAGATGCTGTCAATTTCGACCATTGAAAGTGCAGTTAGGGTTCTCCCCATTCATATAGATAGGGTCTTCCTAATAACTGTAACTAATTATTTTGACCTTGCCAAGATGGCTGCCGAGTGCCCAGATTGGTCAATAGAGAGCGGAGTCACTTCCGTGTTATGCAACCTTAGTTTGGAAGAAATATGTTTGGTAGTCAACGGCGAGAATACAATTATTTTTAGATCCTGTTTGAATTGTGACACGAAGTACACATATGATGTTTGACTATTTAAAATAATTGTTCAAGTCAAGAACGTTGCAGTTTGTTGTGAAACTATAAAGTCATCTTTAGTTTTGTGTGTAACCGCTCAGTGAGCTACAGCTTTCATCACGCACAACACACGTCACCAAAACAACGCTCTCTTCAGCTTGAGGATTGTGGTGTGAAAACGTCACGACACTTAACATGACACGGCGTTTGTAGTCTTACTAATTACACATTTTTAGTCTTACACTTCAACAAATGCACGACAAACTGAGACTTTCTTGACTCGAAGAATTTTCTTTAAAATAGTCAAACATCACATGTGTGCTTCGTGTCACAAGGCAAACGGGATCCAAATATAATGTAATTCTCGCCGTTGACTAGCCTGCATATTATTTCCAAACTAAGGTCCAATCATAAGTGACTTCGGCTCCATGAGCACTTTGTCTCTGAACCCCCCTTCCCCCCCCCTCCTCTGCTTTCCAGTCGTGCTGCTGGCGATCTCCTGTGTCGTCATGGTGATCAGGATCGCTCTGGTGATCAGGAGGAGCAGCAGTCAGTCGCTCTACAACAGTCTGTGCTCCCGCTCACATCTGGTGATGTCATCACCCCGTGACGGCGACAAAAGCATCCTCCTGAATTAAAGATGCACACTCCTGTATGCCAACACCCACTGGTGGCGTCTGACGACCATTAACGCCGCCGGGTGTAGAGCATTTTCTTAACGTTAAGCCAAGCTAAATTTGCATTGAGTCTCTGCCGACTGTTTAGATCGTCAGTTTGTATTTACGTTTCAACGTCATTAAAATGTCATGCCTTGATGCGCCAGTGGGCATTGGCCTTGTGATTCTTGACCATCTAATCATTCTCTTCTATTTACGGTACACATTTATTTTTCTTCTCCAACCGTAATAATGTCACTTAAAATAGAGGACCTTATTTGCTAATGAAATCTATGATTTTTCTGCTGCCAAATAATATAATGGATTATTTCTTGTATAAAACGTTTAGAAAAGTAAAAAATATATATATATATATTTTGCATTTGCAGTTTAAAAAAGTAGTGACTTTTACACTCCTTGATCTGTGTGTTCTGTCAAAAAAATTTAAACTAATTAAAATGTGTACATGGCTAAAAATGTGTTGAAATATTTGTGGATTTTGTAACGGTAATATATTTGTACTCACATTACTGTAAATATACAAACAATTCACTTTTCCAGTCTGGTTTGCTCATTTGCAGTTTTCTGCAAGGTAACCAGATACACGCCTAACGTTCTTGGCGCCACTACCAGATCTAACCGCAGGGAGGTGCTAGAGACGCGGAAGTGCTTCCGATGCTAACCCTGGAAGACGGAAACGGTGTAGCCTTGCGGACAGCATAATACTTTGACTGTTTGCAAGCCTTTTCCATCAAACGTACCCGACTAAAACGTTAAAATGTCCAAGAACACAGTCTCGGACCGATTTAGGAAAGTAGACGTGGACGAATACGACGAAAACAAGTTTGTAGACGATGAGGATGGAGGAGAGAACCAGGGCGGTCCGGATGAATCAGAAGTGGACACGCTTATCAGACAATATCCTTTACAACTAAAATACATGTTAAAATACTTTTTTTTTTTAAAGAAAAGTAACGCTGTGAAACGTTGCCGTTTTTTTTTTATTCTAACTCCAAATATATTTATTTGGATGTGGTCACAGTGTGCCGTTTTGTATAGCTACATAGGCTACCTTATAGCTGAGCTGTCAAAAGAAGGTAGTGTCTGCATGGAAATGTGCAGGGTGTGGTCGCACATGTAATCATACAAGTAGTCTGATACGATGACAGGTTGCGTTTATTGTTTTTTTTTTCCTGTTTGAGAGGTTCGGTGTGAAGCAGGGTTTGGGGTTAGCGCATTATATGCTCTGTGTGTGTGAAGCAGGGTTTGGGGTTAGCGCATTATATGCTCTGTGTGTGTGAAGCAGGGTTTTGGGGTTAGCGCATTCTATCCTCTGTGATCCTTGACCTGCTTGCCTCCAAGGGAAACCTAAATGCCGCTCTGCACGCTGTTTTGAAAAACCCTCCGATAAATACCAAGAACCAGAACGTCAAGGTACGTAATATACTAGAGAGGGGTGATGAGATATAAGTCATAGCAGCATTAGTATTGGTACACAACTCTACTGTCGTAATGTAAAGGTAGTCTCGCAGAGCCAGCCTTTTACTTACGTAACGTCTGGGACGCGATATTGTGAGTCCTAGTAGGTTCACGACATGACCCCGACCTTCTCTGCATCTGATTGGCTTGGGGTATACATCCATAGAACTATATGGTTACACCAGAAGCACCTGGTCCTCCAGGTCTTGTAAATCTGTAAAATTACTATCCTATGGTTACTGATTAAAATATGTTACATTTTAAATGAGTAAATAAAGCACTGCCCCATCGGCAATTACGGAGACATACTTGCGAGTGACAATGTTAACAGCCAATGTAAATTGACAGTTACTTCCCGAAAGTTGGAGTCCTCCAGCGTCGAGCGAAGGTATCATACATTCAGCACAGAGTTGCACATGTGACGTAGTGTTAATGAACGGAAAGAGACTGAGTGTAACAGTCGTCCTTGAGGTGTCAGAGGTCGTTTATGTAGTTGATACTGCACACAGCGCTACTGGCTGGCCAGTTGCAGTAGCGCTGTCCAAAATGACGTAAATCTCACTCCGAGTGTCGCACGCTAGAGCCCGTTAGGTTTTAGCATGTCTTGTAGACCAGTGTTTCCCAACCCTGGTCCTCTGGCAACGCTGCCCTGCATGTTTTAGATGTTGCCTTGCTCCAACACAGCTGGTTCAAATGAATTGCTCGTTAGAAGCCTGATAACGAGCCATTCATTTGAATCAGCTGTGTTGGAGCAGGTAGACATCTAAAACATGCAGGGCAGTGTTCCGAGGACCAGGGTTGGGAAACACTGTTGTAGAGAGTCTGCTGGCTAAGCGGGGGAGTCGGGCTTCACGTCCCCGGTGCGACGGACCTGGTTACAATAGGAGTTATATATCAAAGTCCTTACTGTCAAGTCTGGTCAAGCCTTCAGGCAATCACTAGGAGGTGTCTGAGTGAATGGGGAGACAGCAGTGACTTCACTTTCAACGGTCACCAGGTCTTAAAAACGCATCACTTGGTAAATCCGATAAACATTTTTTTAAGCACACGCAACCTTATAACATACCATTATAAAACAGACGATTGGCTCTTTTCCTCCAACCGCCATATTTGCCATTACGGATATCTCCCTTAGTGTTTAATTCATAATTCTCTGTATGATGTCTCTGATTCAGTTAGTAGCAGGGGATCAAAATGGAATCAATAACAGTGGTGCCAGATTTGTGGAAGGAGGGGGGTGACTTTTCCCCTTTTATGCTGACCAGAACGACCCAGCGTTCCATACAAGTCAATGGGGAGGTCCACGGATATCACCAGACTATTGCCTATAATTTCTCTCTGGGGGCGTTAATGGGTATTTTGAGTATATTACATTAATTCCCAAGTACCTCCGATCAATCTGAGGTCACCATGGTGTTTCTGCAGCAAACGGTTTTGAGGTAAAGTTACTTTGAATCAGGCTATGCATGGTAGATGTAGCGGTCTGGACCCTGCCTACATCAGCCTCCACAGCTAAATTACGTTGGTGACACGCCCACTTAAAGAGATCAGAAGCGTTCCATTGAAATGCATTACAACACTCCATCTATTGGTAATGCTGTTATTGGTAATGCTGTTGACCCACCACGCCTCTTCTTCATCTCTGGGGCTGCAGGATCGTGCAGAGCTGCTGGTTCTGAAGGTTCTCAGTAGCTTTAAGAGCAGCGACATCGAGAAAGCCGTGGCCTCACTGGACCGTGCCGGGGTGGACCTTCTGATGAAGTACATCTACCGGGGCTTTGAGAAACCCTCGGACAACAGCAGCGCCGTTCTCCTCCAGTGGCACGAGAAGGTACTGCAGGCTGGCCTGGAACTACGCTGACAACTGTGTGGGGGCGGGGTTACATTTGAGTTTGGTTTTAGTGTTTAGAAATAAATTATTAAAATTTTAAAGTAAAATCATCAAATTGCATTTCAGTCTAAGCAGTGTTTTTATTACGTGTGTGTGTGTGTGTTTCAGGCTTTGGCTGTGGGAGGGGTGGGCTGCATTGTCAGAGTGCTGACTGCCAGGAAGACCGTTTGAAGAGCCCTTATTGAGACGGAGACGTCAAACCGGACCTCGCTAGATCCATTACCCCCCCTACACGTTATTTTCTTCTTGTTTCCTTCTCTCTCCGATTTGTTTTGCGTCAGTCTCATCGCTGGGATCATGGCTGGCACCAGAGACCCTGTCCACGTTTGTGCGGAGACGCTCGCTTTCATGTCTCTCTCTCTCGTGTCCCCCCACCTCGTTAACCTAGTTTCTGTTCCCCCTTTCTTCTCCCGCCTGATGCAGTTGGGGCAGAACAAGAAGTTTACAACCCAACTTAAATTTGTCCCAAAGTCCAGAAACAGACGTTTTCATTGGGTGTCAAAATGCAAACTGGGCCCAAATGGAAATTAGCTGGCTTCTGTAACAGCCGCTGTCGAGATTACAAGGCAAACCTTGCTCGAGTTTAGGTCCGATCACCCGTGTGAGCACTGGAACTGACGTGACACATGCTGTTAACTGCTTTGGTTATTTTACCCAAGGGTGGACAATTACTGGTCCAGTTTAACTGGTTTAATCGTGACACACGGAGTACTATAAAAGTAGATCAGTAAATATAAAGTAATTGGTAAATATTAGTAAATAAGTATGAGTATAACCTTCCCCACTACTAAAGTCTCACTGTAGAAAAATCACCAGTAACTTTGAACAGCAATGTTGAGATATGGACATTGCTGGACATGTTCGATGCCCTTGAGCAAGGCAGCACATACCATAGGATGAGCCTGGTAGGCGGAGGAAAAGGTGATTGAAATTATGTTTGTAACAATTCTGTGACATATCTGGAGCTTCTGCACACAAAGAATGGGGAGGGAAAAATATTGTAGCACAATTGCTACACAATTTAGATTTATATAATGTAATGCACGTTTTACTGTCTCCTTGGCAACTAATCTCTGGGGAGCAGAAAGTGTAATGTGAAGGAAATGTTAGTATATTGGCAATTTATAACCTTTGGTGCCAATCATTACAAGTATAAATCCAAATGGCCCATGGGATTCTTGCATTTAGCTGTGATTTTGTAGACTAAACATTTGGGTTAATCCCTGTTAAATTAATTTGTTTTGTAAGGAATTAACCGATCTTGGAAGAGGATACCTTCAGGGGTATTTGAGTGTTAACGTTTAAAATATAAAATGCCTTATTATATATATATTGACTTAGTTTTTATACAATGTGCTGTACATTTAATTATGGATGGAATAAAACTATTCTTTGTTTCTGGTTCATTGTTTATTTGTGGCTGGCAATTGTTTAACAAACTACTAATGCAAATGATATTCAGTCCTTATTAGGACACTCGGTATCTGGCTTAATAGAGAAAAGCTGTGCAAGGCAAGACGTGATGTCACTGAAGCTGTGTGGGTCCCTTGCTTGATGCAATTCATTTACAGTTGGCATTACTGGAGGTACAAGATCAATATGTCATTTGTCTGGTCAGTGGTTTATACATGTACACAGACATTGTCTGTGGAACTACCATGAATTTGCTCAAATGCATACCGTGTGTTTAAGACGATTGGTTGAAACGACACGGCAGTATTTAAGTGTTGTAAAGATTGAATATGAACCAGAGACCACCCTTAAGTAGCCCCAGTTTTGACTTAAGTTTCATCTTAACCCGCTTTGTTCTACATGCACAAATGTCCAAGTGTTGTGTGCTGGGACCATCTGGCCAATAAACAGGCAGCACAAATAACATAATTCAGAACTTCTGAGTTTGGAGGGACATAATAAATGCAGGCAGTTTTACCATTTGCAAAATAGCACAGTCTTATAGTAGCCTGCTCCATCCAACAAAAACGCTCAACAGCACTTCACATTCTTTGTTGAACACACGTTTATTGTCCAAACTGAATTATGCAATATACAGATTTCACACACGCACAGACTAAATCAGACAGACGGTCATTGAGTGTAGATCATAAATTGAGGATTTTAGTTGGGAGTCTTGCTAAATAATTTATGCTTTTCACATTTGGCTATTACCAGTGTCACACAGTGCATTGACATGGTTCACAGACCTCAGGATTAATTCAATACAGGGAGAGAAAAGAAAAAAAAAAGCTAATTCACTTCAGTTATTTTAATATGATCCCAAATTTGGTTGAGGAACCTGTGCTACTTTACAATAGGCTGGTGTGTTAACAAAACAGAAAGGTGAACTCACACTCACAACAGAATTGGCATTGCGCACCTCCACTTCAGAACAACACAAGAGGCTGCTATTACATCTGTGGTCCATCCTTAGCGGGACATTGGCACATCACATCTTGAAGTGATCAGGAAAGAAAAAGCAACAGCAGTTAAGCTGCTCACTCAGTTACGAACCCAACACTCAATACCGTCTGTCCGCATACAGGTATACAAGAGAAACATACTAACCCCCCGCCCTCCCGCCCGCCCTTTGACCTCCAGGAGCCGCACACATGGACCGTGCGGTCTGGCTCCGCACATCCCCGTTATCATGCAGCAAAGTTGGTGGCAAGACAGGGATGAAAACATACAACTTTGTCCTTCAAAACATCACAGTGGGAAGCTTTCCAGCCACTAACCGTCCAGCCGAGTAAACGTTTGACTACAGACAAGCCAAGCTGCCTAAATGGTGGCTCTGACGCCCCCCCTCCCCCCGATACACTCACATAAGCCTCCCCGAGTTTACAAAATACATTTATAAAAAGGACAGTAAGCAATAAGAAGAGAGCAGCCACACGCATTAGAAAACAAGACATAAGACCTTTCTTCCGACCAGGTAACAGATCACAACGGGCAGCCCAGACGGTGGCATGACAGCCATTGCCTTCTACACTGGCACGTGGGCAGACCCCCCCCCCCCCCGGTTTCCCCAGCCAACACGTCTCTCCCTTTAGCACAAAAGCTAAAGCAGACTAAATGCACCGACCCCTTCAGAGCCGGGAGCAGTGATCTGCCAGTCTACGACATACAGAGAGACACGGAGAATATAAAACAAAATGGTTTCTTCTTTTTACACAAGTCCGTTTTTGAGGGTCCGCTTGACCCCCTCTATCGTGCACGCGCACACACACACACACACACACACCTCTCCTCCCGCTGAGCATTGGTACACAGGTGTCGCCGTGGCAACCGCACTTCATAACCTCCCACAGACGCGCGTGCGTGCGCGGGCGTGCACGTCTACTTGTGCTCCTTCGTCGGGGCAAAGTAGAGCTCCATGGGCTTGTTGACCTTCCAGTACTTCTCGCTGACCAGCTCCAGAGAGAAGGAACCGTTCAGCACCTGGAGAGAAACACACACGTTAAGCTCAGAGACACAGCTCAGAGACCCAGCCCGTTGCCACGCAACACAAGGCAAGAGATTAGATTAGACGACCACATGGACATGAAGCCAATTTCTCTGTAATCTGCATATTTTCATTATTAAAGAACCTTAAAAAGGTACAGTAAGCGATTGTAGGCTAATGCACTTCGTCAAGTTCACCAGTATCTCCTCACAGTCCACCAGCTTATCGTTCTCTGTGCGTGCCAAAATATTTTGATCCGGTACTTCTACACATGCCCTGAAGTGGTGCAGACCGCACACAACATCCTAGCCTTCGCAATGCTTTCAAAATAAACATGTATTTTAATCTGTAACCGTAGCCTACAAATGTGCAGGTCTTGTAAATCTGTACACACAGCCAGAGTCCTGTTTAGTTTTCCTCAAGTTTAACGCGACTTGGTCATTGAGTTGGTTGGTCGTCCTGCATGTCAGTCAAAATACCTCGCTTGTCAAGCAGACGGGTACTGACGGAGACAGCCAGCTCTGTGTCCCAGATTTTATGTATGTAAAGGCTGGCTCTGCGAGACTACTCCGAATGTAACAAACAGAGTATTAGGTACTTTATCCCCCATGGGGACAATGTAAGTGTCACACAGCATTAGTAAACACTGTACACACTAATAATACATGGACTAAACAGTACTAAAACATTTGCTTACAATTGCTGACTGCTGGCCTCCACCTTTAAGAATGGAATAAGAAGACAGAATGCCGCGCCCCAACTGCAGGAATCTCTTTGCTGAATCTCACCGTGAACTGAGCACTGGCGGTGGGGATGTAGATGGTGTACTGTTTCTCGGAGGCGGCCTCCACGTTGACAGGGTTGACCTCGCTGCTCCTCCGCAGCTCCTCCAGGGCCAGCCGCACTGCCAGGTATTTGGACAGGTGGTCCACTGTGGCGTTGCCAGACGTCTTGATGTAGCGCGGCACAAACTCCACGCTGGAGGAGGGGGGGGGGTCGTCATTTATTTTAGCCATTGTTTAACCAGAGCTGCGTTCACAATTTGGCGAACTCAGGCGAACGTTTGCAGCCAACGCGTTACACGAGTTTATTGTTGGAAACCAGCCAAGTGCAGGGCGATGTTTATCGAATATGACGTGTAGAAAAATGTTCAGACCATAAAATACAGATTTTTATGAAAACGGTAGTTTTGTCAATATTATCACCAACACTGATGTCTCATCAGTCTTATTTAGTTTACCGCTCAAAAAACACAATTTAGTGTGCAGTTACACATTAGGCTTCCTTACACACGATTGGGTGAGATAAAGGCAGTCCACTGTTGTCGTTAAGACTGCTGGTTGGCCTGGTCGTTTCCTACAAGGTCAACAAACGAATTTACATTGAGGGGTTCCATACTCGGAGAGAAATTAAATCAAAGCCATATTGATCTCGAAAAGCTAATTTCCCCACCACTGGATGTCGCACTAGAACAGGGGTGTCCAAACTATGTCCCGAGGGCCATTTGCAGCCCGCGGCAGATTTCTTTGCTGCCCAAGCTTTACCAAAACTGTGTTGGCCTGTTGAGTAATGTGCTTCTCAATATTTTATGACCCTTCAAAAATCTGCAGTAGTTAAAATCCATTCAAATCTTTTTTTACCTCACCTTTGTAAAGGGATAATTGAGTTTGTCTTTATTCATACTGTATTGAATCACCTTATCTAGTGTCCATAGAAACCATTCTTTGGATCAGTTTTGGCATTAGCCACCATACATTGTTGTGCTTTGACTACCCTACTGCTTACGTGGGTGGTGCAGCCTGCCCTGCTGGTTACGTGGGGCACATAGGGGCATTTTCTGAAAACGTGCACTCGGCAAGGTTTGGACCCAAGTTTCCGTTTAGAAATACCATCGTCTAACCACTGAGAAACCCCGATTTACCTGAATAAATTCACCGGCTCGGAAAACAGAGATCAGAGGAGCTGGGATCACAACACACACACTACAGAGGTAGTGTGATTTCATTCTCTGCTCAGGACACATAGAAGATAGTTGTTTGCTTACTGTATAATATAGAGCAGCGTTCGATTTGTCTCCCTGCTCCAACACACCTTATTCAAATGAATGCGTCGTTATCAGGGCCCATTATTCGTGTGTTGGAGCAGGCAGGCAGAACATGCAGGCAGTGGTACTCCAGGACCAGGGTTGAGAAACACTGATGTTCTTACATGTTCTTATTTAATGGTCTGGCAGAAGAAGAGGAAAAAGGGCTACCAAAATAAATAAAATAGAAAAACATGGACAAACGTGACTAGATCAGACCACGTTGGAAACCGTGTGAAAGGGAGCTTTAAAATGTTAAAAACACATGGCACAAAAAAGGGCCGGGTGGAAATTGTCAGGGCATAGTAAATCAGATGCAGACACCAGACATAATGGCAGATACGGAGATAAATGTGTCAAGTTACAAAAGTGTTTAGGTCATCCCAGGCTATGGCTGCAGCATGCTGGAATTATGAGTTACTGGGGGCGCCTTGGGACAACAACAGGCCGAGATGTATACCCACACACACACACACACACACACACACACACACACACACACACACACACACACACACACACACACACACACA
>JAODUE010002832.1:0-11522 GCA_027564755.1 Amblyopsis hoosieri
TGTCTTGGCCAGGTCGCCGTTGCAAATGAGAATTTGTTCTCAATCGGCCTATCTGGTTAAATAAAGGTTAAATAAAATAAATAAATAAAATTTGCGCTTTCCTGAATAATGGATTTGGATTCGGGGTACTTCCTTAAATAGCACCATTCAAAGAAAATGTTAAACCCACTGATTTAAAAAACATGGTGCTTTTTCATATCAAAATGCTCTCAGAGGACATGGAGGAATCCCTTGATCTGCATATGTCAGTGTCAGCAGGAAGACTTTTTCACTATTTCTGTTCCTCTAACTGCCCTTCGTAAACAGGCTGGGAAAAGGATGCTATGGAGCTAAAAATACACCGCTCCTACATTACCCTTCAAAAACAAGTCAAGGGCTATACGTTCTGTGCACAGCTTTGATTGGCCCTGTACTGCTCTAGCTTCAGTGTCTTAGTAGAAGCGTCCAATGGAAAGTGACCTTCCACTTCTGCTCCACTTCACGGAAAGACATCATGCCTCTAGTTCAACCCCCGGCTAATTATAAATGACGCAAAGCAAGCGTTTGATTTAATATCTGATTAAATGAGTCAATTTAAACATTTTAATCTCGTAGCAGGAGGGAGTCCATTATGAAAGTCTATCATTAATTAAGTTCGGCGGCCGTTTGCATCTTTCGCAGTTCACTGTTTCAGGACATGAGTCATTGTGCTGTGCTCTTACCCCCTTTACTCTCTAATGCTAAGAAGCATTCACACGCGTGTGTGTGTGTGTGCGTGTGTGTGCGTGCTGTACACTACTGCAGCCACCTACTGTACGTTGAAACAAAGGTCTAAGTGGCATTTCACTGTCACTCAAATATGCACACGCACGCACGCACACACACACAGCTTGTTGCCATGGGAACAAGTTTGAAACGATGTCCATCAACGTCAGTCATCACGATGCTGTAAAATGTCCACAAACACTTCCCCTATAATGCAATGTTGACAACAAGATGAACATTTACACTCACTTGCGGTGCTCTCATCGTGGCAGAACAGTGTCTTCTCTCTTTGACGCATGCATGCGGCCACGGTGTATGTGCAGGCGTTTTCAGTCACGTAACGTAGACTGGATTGTCTACTGACCAATACAAGTTTATCCAAGTGGAAAAGTAGGCTATAGCCATCCCACTCCAGCAACACTACCTGGCCCGGTACAACTATCAAGATAGCCTAGCTGTTGTACTAGCCTTGCTGGTGTGGGTCCGTTGAAAAGGCATTCTCGAAATTAAATCAGCATCAGGTCCTCTTCAAGTAATATCTCCATTTAACACAAAAATATTAATATATAGGCTGTATATGTTTGTCTGTACTGTATATATCTACTGTATGTTTGTCTGTACTGTATACTGTATATGTTTGTCTGTACTGTATATATCTACTGTATGTTTGTCTGTATTGTATACATCCACTGTATATGTTTGTTCTGCATATATCTACTGTATGTTTGTCTGTACTGTATACATCTGTTAAATGTGTCTATCTCCATCTGTATATGCCTCTTTGTATGTCTACCTCTCTCTAACTATATACAGTATATCACACTATCTATCTAGCTATCTGTCTGTGTTGGCAGTGTTTCTCTGCAGGGTGTAGTGTAGCAGGTGAATGTCTCCCCAGCCAGTAGTCACGTGTGCTGTTGGTATGAATGGTTCCCAGCATGATCTATAGTGCTCTCCTCCTTTTAACAGGCTCCTGGAGGAAGGACCTGTAGTGCAGAGGAAGCTCTCACATGCACACATACGCATGTGCACACACACACACACACACACACACACACACACATACACAGCAGGGTTCCGTGCAGCGAGAACACGCTCAGTCTTTTCCAACATTTTCACTTCTTAAATTCTGTTTGTATAATCTTCCCCAAACGTGACCAGACTGCCTGAGAATAGATCTATACTCTTCTTGTCAAATGAAGACAGAAGACATTTTGGACTTTTGTTAATGGTCCACACGCTGCTGTTGGCTGGGAAATTCTGTTTGGCACAGAATACAAGGGTTGGCCTACAGGGCAGCAGAGAGATCTGCGCTACCTCCAAGCAATGGTCAGGTTCGATTTCCTAGCCCTGATCTGGCACTGCTGCCATCACTACCCATCTTTTGGATGAGACTTAAACCCAACCTCTTCAGAATACACTTTGCCACCAACCTTTCTACCTAATAACATTTTCAAAACATTCATTCTCTATCCCTACAGTTTTTAAATCCCTATATTTTCATATTTTTTAGGTCAGCTCTTAGAATATTAAGACACTTTAATCAATGATAAGCTTCTAGAAAGCTTCTGGGTGATGCATGATATATTAATTATTTAATGCATGGCTGTAATAGAATGTTGTTTGCTTATGATAACTGGTGTTTTACGTTGCTTTGGATTACATTGCCTGCCAAATGCGGCAAATGTGAATGTGACCAAGGGATCTTTTGTGTCAACATATTACCAAGACACTTCAACTAGCTTTCTTAGATGTGTTTGAGCTTCACAACAAAATTCACTTGAATTTTCTATATTGCTATGTGTACTTATTACTGGCTTCAATGGGTCCATTTAACTGTAGCCAGTAATAAAAAGCACTGCCATTGGTTGTTCCTACTGTGGCCAATAATAACAAGCAGGTTACAAGCAGGTTGTCCCTACTGTGGCCAATAGCAAATAGCAGGCCTGCCATCGATGGTCTCTGACTCGCTCGTTAACCCTTCCTCCCCATCCTTGCAGGTGGGAGCCGTCGCCGTGGAAGCCGTGCTCCGCCACGTGCGGCGTGGGCATCCGGACGCGTGCCGTGCAATGTGCTCGCCGGCTCTCCTCCGGGCCGCTGGGCATCGAGGCCGTGCTCGAGGACGATTGCCGGGAGTTCAAGCCGGCCGTGCTGCAGCCCTGCAACCAGGTCGCCTGCCCCCCCGCCTGGGAGACCGGACCTTGGCAGCAGGTGGGTGGGCGGATCCGTCAGTGGGCGGGGGCGTGGCACGTTGCCCGTAATGACAGGAATGGCACAGTTCAACTATCTTTCTTAGATGTGTTCGTACAATATGTTTGAGATTCACAAAAAGAATCACTTGAATTTTCTATATTTCTATGTGTACTTGTACCCTGTATTGCAGGGCTTTTCAACTCCGGTCCTGGAGGGTGTGTTGGAGCAGGGAGAGATCTAGTTGAATAGCCCTGCTGTATTGGGTCCCTGTTGATGTGGTCATTAATATATATATATATATATATATATATATACACACACACACACACACACACACACACACGCGCGCGCAATACACTCGCTTAGGAGCCGATTTGATCAGCAGAGCATTGTGGGGGTTCTACATCTTGTTCAAGGATGCTAGATGCTTTAGGTAAAGGTCTCTCTTTCTCCCTCTCCTTTCTCTCTCCACCACTACCTCTCTCACTCTCCTCCAATTATCTGTTCCTTCCTTCCTTACCTTCTCTCTTTCACCCTCTCTCCTTCTATCTCTTGTCACCCCGCCCTCTCTCTCTCTCCCCCCCTCTCTCTTTCTCTCTACCCCTTCGCCCCCCATCCCCAGTGTTCCCAGTCCTGTGGGGGAGGCGTTCAGGTGCGTGAGGTGTTCTGCAGGCAGCTGCTCTCCACCGGGGCCTACCAGAGGGTTGAGGGCGGGGCCTGCGAGGTGGCGGCGCCAGAGGCTCAGAGAGCCTGCGCCAGCATGGACTGCTCCCCCTACTGGGCCGGAGGGGAATGGGACAAGGTGAATACAGACCCTACTGGGCTGGGGTGGGTGGGGGTCACAGGTGTAATTTACAGTGTGTGTGTGTGTGTGTGTGTGTGTGTGTGTGTGTGTGTGTGTGTGCAGTGCTCTGTCTCCTGTGGGCTGGGCATCCAGCGGAGGAGGTCCGTGTGTCGCAGGCTGACCTCCAGGGGGTGCCAGGTGGACATGGCCCCGGGTGTCTGCTCTGGGCTCTCCTCGCCCCCCCTCCTTCGGCCCTGTCACCTGGTGGCCTGCCCCAGTAAGACCGCACACACACACACACACATGCAGGTGTCCATAAAACACACACACACACGCACACATGTGCACGTGCCCATAACACACACATATGCACACATACACTGGACCCCCTGGAGGTCAGTCTACAATTGTAATTGTAACACTCACACACACACACACACACACACATGCATATGACACACACACTCATAAACAACACACACACACACACACGTTATCGGTCCATCTGCAAACCCTCTCCTCATGTTAAACATGAACAGCAGGTGAAACATGTCTTCTGTAATGTAGGATGGAGGAGTCCTGACACATGTGGCTCCAGGCCTGATCTTACTGCATGTGTTCTCATTTCTGTTAAAGCGCTTGTGTGTTCGCAGCAGGCAAATGAACCAGCATGATCACGTTGATGACATATGCTGAAGTACGGCCATTCAAAACGCTGTACAGGATCGTCTTACATTCACCCATTCACACACACACACAGGTGGTGTCAGCCATGCAATGTGCCCTATAACCACTAGGGTTAGGCGTCAGGGCTCAGGGACACTTGGTCACTTGGGGCCTCATAAACGTACGTTAGCGAGCACAACATTAAAGTGAGCGCAGCCTGACCGCAGATAGCCCACGCTGTGCCATCACATTTTACGTTGGATGTACTAAACTTGCAACTGATCACGTATTCAGCGCTTGGCCCTGCCCTCTAAACTTGGCGTTAACACTGCGAGTAGTCTATGTTCCAGCCATATCTGTAAGTTGCGGCACCCGAAAGCAATGGGGCTGCTGACTTAGTTTAACGATCATGTATCCAGTAGACCTATTTATAAATAGTGTATAGTGTATATGTATCGTCAGGGGGGCGTAATTCTACCCCAAAATAATAATTTTTGAGTGACTGTAAAATTTACATTTTACATTTATTTTAACACCACAAAACAATCAAATCCTTCAGCACGTCTCTCGTGGCCTGCGTAATCGCCTTGCATGCACGAATATTGCCGTTGCTTGCTTTCCCTGTTCAAAGAAACATCCTAACTGGGATAACACCTGCTGTTCAGAGGCTTTGCAGTTTTTATACATTCAATGGAATAGGTAATCACTCTCTCCTTACGTGTCTCCTCCCATATTTTTGTATGACGCTCCCAATCTCCCCTTGACCCTCCCATGAACGCATATGCATGAATAGGAAAGCGCAACTTGCGATCCTGTGTTTATTCAGCAGGCAGAATAGCATTGTAGCCATGTGCGTGCTGTTCGTACATACAATACCATGTTTTTAGGCGCAACGTGTGACAAAATGACGCTTAAAACGGGCGCTAACACGTTAGTACACGAGGCCCTTAGAGTTAGCGGGCTTCGAACCAGCGACTTGTTAATCACCTTTCGCCCTGCTCTACCCACTGTGCCACTGCCGCCCACGATAATCTATAAAACAATTTAATAATAATAATAATAATAATAATAATAGTAATAATAATAATAATAATAATAATAAAGGTGGCTTCTCTCTGTTAACCCCGCTAGAACCCAAGAAGATGTCGACTGCAGTGCCAAAGCTTCGTCCGACGGCCAGGACCTACAACGGCGGAGTGAAGCGTTGCCCGGGCTTCTCGCCCCGCCACCACATGTATATTCAGGTGCGCCCGGCCAAGCGCCTGCAGCTTCACATAGGCGACCACGCCTTCCTGCTCCCCGGGACGTCTGTGGTGATCCGGTGCCCCGTCCGAGGCTTCCCCAAGTCCTACCTGCACTGGCGCAAAGATGGCGGCCCGCTGCCGAGCTCGGCGCGCCTGGCCGTCACCAAGGCTGGCTCGTTGAGGATCCGCTCGCTGGAGGCGGGCGACATCGGAGGGTATGAGTGCAGCGCAGGACCGGCCTCCGACGTTTTCACCCTCCAGCTCATTGGCAGGGACAACAGGTTGATAGACAGGCCCCCCGTGGGGGAGAGGCTGTCTAGTTGGTGGGATGGCCTGATGCCGAGCTGCTTCAGCCACAGATCTTGGCTGATGCTGACAGAGTACTTAAATGTGTCTCTGCTGCCCCCTGGTGTCCAGGAGGTAGAGCTGCAGCCGCAACTGAAAGAGAGGCTGCTCAAAGTCATCCTCCAGGTGGACAGAGGGGTCCTGCGACAAGAGCAGGCCTCCCCGATCATCTCCTCGCTGCTGGCCCAGATGTTCCACAGTGAGGAAGCAGGACGGGTTGAAGGTAGCTAACACTGGCCTGAAGCTGGCGTAGGGATGATATTAGTTTAATGCAACTACAAAAGGCTTGTCAATGGATGTGATGGCAGAACAATTATTTTTTAGCTAGCTTCATTGCTTTTTCTCTCAAATGCTATTAACAGCAGCTTTAACCTACCATAAGATCCTATGGCTTGTCGTGCAACAGCAGGGGTCTTCTCTTTTGAACCATTTTATGGAATAAAAACACAGGCACTACCAAAGAGTTGTTTGAAATCAGTTAATTTTCAGCTTTGCAGATCAGTTTTAACTGCTGTTCGCTTTCAGCTATGCTGTTCGGTTATAGCTCTGCAGTTCACTTTCAGCTCTGCTGTTCGGTTATAGCTCTGCAGTTCACTTTCAGCTCTGCAGTTCAGTTATATCTCTGCAGTTCACTTTCAGCTCTGCAGTTCAGTTATATCTCTGAAGTTCACTTTCAGCTCTGCAGTTCAGTTATATCTCTGAAGTTCAGTTTCAGCTCTGCATTTCAGTTTCAGCTCTGCATTTCACTTTCAGCTCTGCAGTTCAGTTTCAGCTCTGCAGTTCACTTTCAGCTGTGCAGTTCAGTTTCAGCTCTGCAGGGCCTAAATTCCACCACCTGTTTTCAGCCGTCCTCCTCTCCAACAGGTGGGCTGCCTACCTGGCCGGGCAGAGCGGGCGAGTCGGTTGCCAGACCCGAGATCTCCAGGCAGGTGCAGGGAAGTAGCTTGACCTTGCACACGAATGTCAATGTGAGCATCGGACACACGGCATTCCTCACCAACGCCACGCGGTCGCTAACTGTGTGCTGCCTTGCCGACGGTGTCCCGCAGCCCACAATCAGCTGGACCAAAGATGGAGCGCCCCTACAAATCACTGACAGGTTAGCTTGTGGCAGGTAGCAGGAGCTAGCTAGAGCTAAGTGCTGTAGGTGCTAATGCTATGCAAAAGTAGCATGTGCATAACTAGTGCACATGATTTATGACACATACCCTAATGTGAGGTGTGTGTTTGACTAATAACTTATTTAAAACAGGTGCTTTGTAGTTCAGATAAATTAATAAATAAGGAAAAATGTTGCATTTATTGTTGTTATTTAACTTATATTCATGTTATTTATTTTATTTATTTTTGTTGTATGTATGGTAAAATATGTTTCAATCAAATAGAGAATTGCAGTTTACCTCTAAGGATGAATTAGTTTTTCCCCTTCACGTTAAATTGGCATAATTTTTCAGCTCAGTAAATTGCTCTGCAGTTTAATCATAGATCTAAGCAGTGGCATATCATTTAGCTTCCCCTTGCATAAATATGACTATAGGTGATCTGTACTTGAGTTTGAATTCTACTCAGTACATCTAGATCAGGCCAGGGTAAAAGTGTATAGGCCGCCTATATAGCAGGGCTATTTAATTACAAATTCAACAGGGCCAGTTTTGAAAACCAAGCAATTTACTGGGGCCACACATTTTCAGTGGAGAGTAAAGCAACTTGTAATGACACATTGTAATTGAACACAATGTTTATGAATTGTTTGCCTTTTAAATTTGGTCACATCTGACACGGGTTATCAAAAAGTGGATGAATAAATAATTTATTTGTGTATTTCTGCTTCTACAATTTAGGCAACTGGATTTCTCCGCGAGGAAGCATATATAGCCTACGCCTCGTGTGCAGTATCTAAACACTAATTAATTAACATGGGGAAGGACGATGAGCCGCTCCGTGTAATATTGTGTGCAATGGTTTAACACCTCGCTCTGGCTTCCAGTGACTACTTCCTTACATGCATTTTCTCACTCGTGCATTATAAAAACAGAACACAGATTTAACTTTACAAAACTCCACACCACAGGGATACAGTTCCAATTAGGAATTATAAATAAGATGTCATCAAACACCAAACATTTATCTATATCAATAGTATTTTATTAATAAATAAATGTAGACTTGTTGGGCTATCGTAGCCTTAGCCATCTACCCTTGTCTGCTAAATTAAAGATTAGATAGTTCATGACATTTTCTCAAGTTAGCTAATGTAAGACAGTCTTGCCATGTGCCATGCTATAACAAGAACAAAGATTTATGCGGGTTTGAAACTATTAATTTAGATGAGAAACTGGAATTACGTGTTAGGTTTGCCGACAGCGAAAACGACCAGATGGTTCATCCAATCAATTGCAAGTATTTTTTTGTAAGTACCTACCATTTACATTCACAAAAGTCTACGGCTCCCCAGATGAACTTGTGATAACAATCCATCTGGCGTGTCAGGTTAACTGTTAACAGTTCTAGGCTCTGTAACAGTAGGCAGGCTACTGCATGACTCTGTTGCATCACTGAAACTCACACCAGTGGATTGTATGACTGCCAGATAGTCTTACCTGGGCTATTGAAAAGTAAAAAAAAAGGAACGAATCGCCAGCCAGATACGATTCGACTGACCAAATCCTGAGTCGGGGGCAGCCCTACTCAGATGTCAACACACAGTTGGAGTGTAATGTAATTTTCTGCTCAGTACTACACTATTTACATAAAACATAGGTGTTTGCTGCTATATTATTATCTAAAATAACTTCAGTTAACTTAGTCATGCTTCTTCCAGGACTAGCAACAATGCACACGGGCCCAACATCAAACACGGGGTATTTAAAGGACTGGCTTCTTAGTTTTAGCTCTAATGTGAACATGTGTATTCTGTACTCAGTGTCAATCAATAGTAAGACCGTGTGCAATCTGAATAATATTATTTATTTCTGTGGTGTTTCTCTGGAGAGATGGCAAAGATGGCATTCTGCTATTGTTGAATGCCATCTTTGCCATCAGGATTAAATACGATTATATAAGGTATGTATATAATTTATATATTTATAATTTATTTTAAATTGTTTAGATGTGATCACGCTCATGTGTGTAACCCAGGACATGATGAAATGCATGACATCTTGAGTAACATACAAACTAACTGCTATTGAGTTCCAAGTCTCAATATGGAAGATATAAATATTGATTACCTCTTGAAAGGGATTGAATGCTAGACTGCACACACGGCCCATTAGGGATTCACAAGCTAGCGTTTTACTCAATTTAAATGCACGGGGGCTTCCCGTCTCAAAGAGCATCTTCGTTACTCCAAGTCCCAGGTCTGTAGTGCTGATTGAGGTTGGAGAGCTGTCACTCACTGAGTGCAGGAGCAGGCAACAGCATCCCCTCCAGGTCCTGCCAATCACAACCAGCCATGACTCACTGCGCTAAAGAGAGTGCTTTGTGTTTCCAACCCTCGCACGACATGCCCCACTCCTCGGCTCGCCCAGGCTTCTTCACAGACAGCATTTGGACGGGTTTGTTTGAGTTTAGACCTGCTCCCCCTCAACTGAGCTGAGCTAACTTTAGTTTCTTACAACACCATTAGCGGGGTAGACTTTGTAAGGGCGTGAATAATTAACACTTTAAAACTCAAGCGGCGCATCTGGGTGTGGTACGCTTGGCTCTAGTTCACTATGCGGACGTTTCACAACCATTTGTGAGGAAAGGAAACCACCTTGCTTTATCACTTGAGATGTTTGTTGTCTACAGTACAGCACAGACTAACCCTGCAGGCTTTTTTTTGTTCAATTTCAACAATTTACTCCACATGCATATTTGGTAGTGACCACCTGACAAATTAGAAAGAACAGAGACTGAAAAGGAGAGGGCAGACCAAAGACAGAGAAATGGAGGGGCAAACAGGCAGTTGATTGACATTCACATGGCCTTTGGGTGAGGTGTGAGGCCCAGACATACAGCTGCTCTGCCTCATTTCAAAGCAATATAGCCGTGAATTGAATTGAGCGAAGTGTGTGATAACAAAGGCAGCTTCTTGTTACCTGAAGCTGTGGTACATTTGAATAAAAAAAAGACACTCCACATTAAATCTTTTAGGAAAAACATTTTTGTCTGCTTTAATAAAAGCAAATCTCAGTGAAAAAAACACGTTGCTATGGCCTTTGGTGCATGGATCAGCTCAGTTCAATGCATGCTCCATGTAACTATGAGGCTGAAGGGGAAACATCTGCTTTGCATTTTGTTGTGTTAGACTGCTCTCGTTACGTGTCACATTCTAAGCTGGTATTGTGTTCCAGGTAGGGTAAGGTCTCCAGGTAGGGAAAGATAGGTAAAGGTAGAGTAAGGTCTCTAAGTTACGCTCTTGATACGCTACTGCTGAGTGTAGTGGACAACCTATGATTCGAGTTGTGTTTATGCTACGGTAATCTACCTACCAGTTTTCAAAAACTGGTAGGTACAGATTACCGTACAGATTTGAACAGACAATAAACTTTTACTCAGGGTTTGTGTGCTGGCAATCCACCTCAGATCCGGAGCTTGTATATTTAGCTAAATATAAGAAATATAAATGTTTTCATGGAATGACTCCTTTAAATGTAAATGGAGGCAAAGAGAACATGACCAATACCAGATAGCAAACAAAGCAGAGAACTATAACTACAGCTATGAAACACACACACACACACACACACACACACTGATTGCAATGCAGCAAGGTAGTGGAATCAAAGGAAGATTGGATGTCTTTAATCATCATTATTGTCTGACCAGTATGTCCGTTACTGGACATACTGGGCCTGGTCATGCAGGGCCTGTTGTTTGATTAAATCTGTGATGATTCTGTTATTTTACGAATCAGAGGAGAGCAGTGATGCAGGTCATCACACAGGCAGACAGACAGACAGGCAGGCAGACAGGCAGACAGACAGGCAGACAGACAGGCAGTTATCCTTACGGCTGAAAGCATTACAGAAATGAGGGATCTGGTTTGAATGCGCATGAGGGGTGCTCACTCCTCTCTACCCCTCCTCTAGAATCCTCACAGTCCCTCCCCTATAGTCTCATTCACAACTGGACATGTGGGGCCCTCTCTTACAGGAGGATGTAAAAGAAATCCTGGATGAATTAAGAACGTCATTATTTTGCTATTTTGTTTGATGATTTTAATATATATTGTCATGGTAACGACATTTGCTTACAATTGCTGGTGAATGACCTACTGACCTAGTCCGTCAACTGTCTGTTTTGCTGTAATAGCTTTCTATGATGTTTTGTCCTACCTAGTTACAGTAACTAGGTAGGACAAGTTACTGGGAAAGATAAATTATGCTTGGATAAAAGTGTCTGCCAATATAAATATATACAGTATCTCACAAAACTGAGCTGCAGCACGGTGGCCAAGACCATACAGCGTTTTAACAGGACAGTTTCCACTCAGAACAGGCCTCGCCATGGTCGACCAAAGAAGTTGAGTGCACGTGCTCAGCGTCATATCCAGAGGTTGT
>JAODUE010002833.1:0-11522 GCA_027564755.1 Amblyopsis hoosieri
CTTCTGATGGCAACGACATGTTCATTGATGTAAAAATATGCTTTTGAGAGATAGACTAAGGATTTTGAGCAAGTTACAAGCTTTTGTAATGTAGTACATTGTGTTTGCTGTTTGTACGGTTGGTTTTGAGAAATGTACATTCTGGTTTGCAACAAGACTAAATAAAAAAATGTACCAACACAATATTTCTCTCCAACGAATATCTTAGTTTCACCAATATCGTGAAACATTTCGGGAAACAGTGTGTGCACGTACAAATCGTAGTTATAAACAACGCTAATTCCAAAGCACTTTTTTGAGTGAAGTGTGCTTGGAACAGCCTGAGTGCTTGTCCGGTAGACAGACAGGCAGACAGGCAGACAGGGAGACAGATAGACAGGCAGACAGGCAGACAGACAGGCAGGGAGACAGCTAGACAGGCAGACAGGCAGGCAGGCAGACAGGCAGACAGACAGACAGACAGGCAGAGAGACAGACAGGCAGACAGACAGGCACACAGACAGACAGGCAGGCAGACAGGCAGAGAGACAGACAGGCAGACAGACTATAATACTTGTTATGAAGCCAGACAACACATGGCCACAGATTCTCTGCGAGTAGGATAAACAGGAATAAAATAGTTAAAAATATGATCGATATAGCTAGATATTAAGATGTCACCATCACAGCTGGAGCCTTTGACATTCCAATGCTCTAGCGTGTGTCTTGATAATAACTCAGACCCCTGACTACAAATGACAGCTATACTGCGGTAAATCTACATCCTGTTTTAACAGGAAGAGACAGGGTGTGTCCACTAGATTTGGTGTGTCTCCATAACAACCAGTAGCACCCACAAGCCACCTCTGACAGATGTAAAGGTCATTTGACTGGTCCTTATAATTGATGTGCGTGTTTATGAGTAATCAGCACTTCTCTATGGAGAGTCTATTCAGCAATAGTTACTCACAACATGTGTGTGTGTGTGTGGGGGGGGGGGGGACCCCCACCCTTTACTGTAAGGGGGATGGTGTGTGTGTCTTCCTCCACTAGCACCTCAGCTGGTGCTGGACTGCACAGAGACCACAGGAGATGTGCCTGGCATCATCTGCTGGAGCCACTCTCCCAGCCCAGCGCTCACAGCCCCCAGCGTCCCACCATCCCCACTGGTACCCAAGTGGACCTAACCTTCAGAGTGTATCACCTACTCAGATAGATACAGTGTGCGTGTACTGTACACACACACACACACACACACACACACACACACACACACACACACACAAACACACACACGCTATATGGTGTTATATACACACACACACACACACACACACACACTGTATGGTGTTAAATACACCTTTACACTGTATGTTATTATATATACATTTACATGTTATATATACACACTGCATGCTATTATATACACATGCACACTATATTATTGTATTATATACATTATATACTCTATACATTCGTAACACTGTCTCTCTCATAAAAACATACCTAATCAAAATGGCCTCTTCTGACTTGACACACTTTTATACATGTACTTATTGGTCTCATTCAAGTTGACTGTTTTCATTGGCTGTTGGAAATGCACTGTAGGTATGCTTTATATTGTGTACATTGTAAGGTCGACGTCTTTGAGTCTCTTGAACGGTGCTTATGAATACCATGTATTATTATCTGTAATATTATTATTGTTATGATTATGGACTGCTCCTGTGCTCTGAACACAGGTGTTGCTCTCTGACAGTTTGTAAACCATCACTGGGCCCCAGATCAGGTCACCCACTAATTGTTCCCTAATCCCCGACAGATTGGGTTTCCAAGGCTTCCTGCTGCCGCGCACGTGAGACGCACGCACGCACGCACACACACACACACCTCCCTCCCCCTCGGCACGGCTCTGCAGGTGAAACCGTGTCAGGTGAGCTCAAACGATCCAACGATTGCCGGCATGTCCCTCTAAGGCATAACGAGACGCTCACAGATCTCAGAGCACCGCCTGACTGACATAAAGACGTTTAATCTCAGGTGCTGAAATGTTCAGTAAGAGGAGCCCTGTGGCTCTGTGTGTGTGTGCGTGTGTGTGTGTGTGTGATGTTGCAGTGATTTCCTTTAGGCGTTTCACACGTGCACATCACAACACTGTGGCGGTTGCGGTCTTCTGCTGACCTGGGTGTGTGTGACTGTGTGTGGTGTGTAGGAATGCAACGTTTGACTAGCTGGAACGCTGTAGACTAAGTCTCTTACAGTATTAAGAGATTGACACAAATATTTTAACTAAAGGCAATGTCAGCGATTTAATTAAGTTGATGTGAGTTTTTATCAAAGTCAGTGAATCGCTCCTCACGGTCCCCTAACTACTCGCTCTGTGTGCGTGCTGAAAAATAATCTGGTGTTTCTACACTGTGATGGCCCTGCCTTGTTTTAGCAGGCCTTATTGGCTGAATAGGCCCCAATTAGGCTAATTAAGTGCACCTGGGCAAGTCACTTATATAGGTGTGTTGCAGCACACTGTCTGTGTGACCCTCCTGGCACCACACATGCTGTTTGGGTTGTGTCTTAGTTTAGTTAGCATGCAACACGCACCACATATATTCAGTACACACACTGTATTGGCCTTTCCTAGTTTTTATCCATAAGTCCATGTGAAGGCCATTATCGTGAGTGAATGAGCATGTAGCAGGTTATAAATGCACTTCTGACACTTCTTTACTTCGTTACTGACCGAAATAATTTATTTGACACGCACACGATTTGAATCTGCAGTAAACGAACTTTAAACCAATTCCAAGCGGTCCTTGCCTCAAAATCATCAGTGTGGAGATATAATCTCTCCACTTAGTCCTGGGTCTTCCCCGAGGCCTCCTCCCAGCTGGACGTGCCTGGAACACCTCCCAAGGGAGGCGCCCTGGGGGCATCCTTACCAGATGCCCGTACCACCTCAACTGGCTCCTTTCGAGAGTAGCTGCTCTACTCTGAGTTCCTCACGGATAGCTGAGCTTCTCACCCTATCTCTAAGGGAGACGCCAGCCACCCTCCTGAGAAAACCCATTACAGCCACTTGTACCCGTGATCTTGTTTTTTCGATCATGACCCACCCTTCACCCTTAGAGTTTGGTGTTTGTTTAGTTTATGGCCCTTGAGCTAGGCCGGAACAACACAGACTTTCTGTAAATGGGTAACACAAAGTGGTGCAGACCGCACCACACAACATCCCAGCTTTGTGAGGGGGAGGAGCTTCAGAGGCAGCACCCTATGGAGATGAAGGGGGAGGAGCTTCAGAGGCAGCACCCTATGGAGTTGAAGGGGGAGGAGCTTCAGAGGCAGCACCCTATGGCATTGAAGGGGGAGGGGCTTCAGAGGCAGCACCCTATGGAGTTGAAGGGGGAGGGGCTTCAGAGGCAGCACCCTATGGAGTTGAAGGGGGAGGAGCTTCAGAGGCAGCACCCTATGGAGTTGAAGGGAGTTTTTAATGAGTTCCTTCCAAGCCTCCCTGCCTCCACCTTTATAGCCTGTATGTGTGACATCTGGCTTGGTAGACGTCCTGTAAACACCGTACCTCCAGAGCACAACTCTGTGACTTTGAACAGATTTACAAATGTATTTTGATGTTAATTTGATTTGATCTGGGGTGGATTATCAATACAACGCTATGGTCTCCATCTCAGACATGACTCTGCATTTAGTTTGAAACTGTGTGTGTGTGTGTGTTGCTTGGAGAAGCATTCTGTCTGATAGGTGTGTGTGTGTGTGTGTGTGTGTGTGTGACAGACTCACATCCGTCACGTAGAAACAAAGCATTCTGGGAAGCGATGACTGTGACACAATGGCGGTCCAGACTGCTCGCATAGTCCCCCCAGTGTGTGTGTGTGTGTGGGGGGGGGGGTTACTTTAAGGGTGAGGGTGCCTCATTGGTTGCCAGGGTGGGGTCAACTCGAGGTCGTGCTGCTATGTGATGGATGAAGGGATTAACCCCCCCCCCCATATGAGCTGCCTCCTGTGTTCTGAGCTCATCACTCTGACTTCACCCGGTCAGACAGCATCGCTTCCATGGCCAAGCGGACCCAAACCAGGCAGCTTCTATAAGGTGAGTTTTAGCCTGATCAATACCGATACCTGACCAAGACCTGATCAATACCAATATCTGGTCCCTAACGCTGAGCATTGCCAAACCTCTTATAGCCAAGTCTGTCCACTCGGCAGCCATCTTGGTAAGGTCAAAGTCCCTATAGGCAAGTCTGGTAGCCATCTTGGTAAGGTCAAAGTCCCTATAGGCAAGTCCGGTAGCCATCTTGGTAAGGTCAAAGTCCCTATAGGCAAGTCCGGTAGCCATCTTGGTAAGGTCAAAGTCCTTATAGGCAAGTCTGGCTGCTCGGCAGCCATTTTGCTAATACCTCCAGACAGTTATAAGGAATAGCCTAATCACAGCCTCCTCCGTCCATTAGCACTACGTTACATAAGCAACTCTGTGCTGAACGTCTGACTTTCTGGAAGAGAGGAAGTCGATATTGATTCATCAATGGCTGTTGTTATTGTCACTCAAGGTCTGTATCTGTAATTCCGGTGCAACAATAGTGGAGCTTTATTTACAACTTTTAGTTGTTACATTTATTTTAAGCAGTATCTATAGTGTACTTATTTAACAGATATACTGTAACAATACCTGAAAACATCCACAGTAGTGTTGGTAAGTTTCTCAACTAACTCTTCTGTATAAATTTAACTTATGACAGTCATTGAGTTACATAATTGGTTGTTGTGCATGTCATTCAAAATACCTCTCCTGTTAAATAGGCGGATCTTGACGCGGTTAGCCGGCGTTGTGTCCCAAATCTAAATGTATGGGGGGAGAGCCATTACTGTACTTTTATTGGCCACGGGACATAAAAACTGCCTGCATAGAATCACCAGTCAAATCTGAAAGATTAAAATGCAGGTGACCAAACAAGGTTTAAAAGGCCTGTTTTCCTTACAGATTACACTGTTATTTTATATTATACTGTTATATTATACTGTTGGCTTGCGTCAGTGCCTGCACACGATTGGTTGAATAGGTTCAGGTTTGGCCGTGTCAGGGTTTGATGGCCTGCCATGCTTCCTTGGGTTCCCTTCACTCATGACCTCATCCTGGACTCCTGTGTCTGGTCATTACACACACCTGGTGCCCATTCCCCTAGCTAGCCTGAGTACATGTAGCCCTCTGTTTCTCCTTGTTGGTTATTGTTGCTGTCTTGTTGAGTGTTTTGAGTTTTTTATTAAAATTGATATTTTCTAACTCCAACCTGCGTTTGGTTTCTGCCACCTCCACTTAACTCGTGACAGGCCGTTATAAAGTAAACTATTTGTTCTATTCTGTCAACCACTATATTGGCCGCTATGGACTCTCTATGGTCTCTTCTATATAATAAAGTCTCTAATGGCACTGCACCACACAGACACACACCCATATTAGGTGACAAATGCATGTCTTAGCCTTCAGCTCTCTCTCTCTCTCTCTCTCTCTCTCTCTCTCTCCCCCTCTCTCTCTCCATCCCTCCATCATGCTGTCAGTCAGTCAATTGGCTCTGAGTCGTTATCGGCACATCAGGCCGTTTGTTTGTCGATGGACGAATTCATTTTAGCTGTCAATCAGCAACGGGGCGGGTCTTGCTGGCGCTGCCAATATCTCAACGATGCCGATGAGTGACCGACCGCCTGTCTGTCTGTCTGCATGCTTGTCTGCCTGCCTGCCTCTCTCTCTCTCTTTGTCTGTCTGTTTGTCACTCACTCACTGTCTGCCTGCCTGCCAGTCTCTCTCTCTCTCTGTCTGTCTGGTAACAACCCGTCTGTCTGTAACAGTAATTTTTCGACTGCTTCAGCACAAGTCAAAACACTACACATAATTCACACCACACAAACCTCAGATATGTTGCTAAATGAAACACATAACACAGTCACATCAAAACGACACAACACACAAGTATTGCACACTGAAGAATATATCTATTACTCTCCACAATGTAAAAATCTGTCAATATATCCATGCATTTGCAAAGGATTCATTTTGCCCTTAAAATTACAACAGAACATATTCTAAAGAGAATCTAGAACATTCTGTAAACACAGCCACAAACATTTGTGAATCAAAAGATAAAGCATGAATAAAACCCCAAAGCATCATCCTTTCATCTAGCTGGACCTGGCCAAAGCACTTTGTTCACATCACATGACCTCCCTCAGTGAAGAACGATACCTGGATGGACATTCCATCCTCCATGGCATGGTTGGGGGGTATCCTGACATAAGGAGGAGTTATTAGAACCTATGCTGGCATGGTGGTGGAGGGCCCCATTCTGCATGATGCAACATAGTGATGTTACCACCATGTTGGCCTGGCACTGTCTAAACAGCTCTGTGGCCAGTTATGTTTTTCATCTTGCAGTACTGCACAATGTTACCTTTCATGTCTGAAGCAGGTAGACTCACCTGTGTCCTTTTCATAGTGCTTATGGCTGATTGGTGACTTTAGAGTTAAGCACCTAAGTGTCTGTTCACCTGATGGATGGGATTGATATGTTGTGTCATAGGTGTGGTATTTTGGAAGGCAGTGCTTTGAAATCACAAAGAAGTGACATTGTGTTAGGTTTGTGTCCGATGTAGCTTGTGTGTGTTTAGCACTTTGCAAATCACGGTGTGTAGTGTGTTGCACCGTGAGAGGCTGAGAGTGTGCTTTAAGTTGTGCAGATCTGGGCTGTGGTTTCTGTTCCCTAAGTTTTCACTAACTGTGTGTTACATAACATTTTAGTGTGTAAGAAATACAAATAGATAGAAACTAACAACCGTCTGTTACAGAGGCTGCACAACCTACACCTGTGTGTGTGTGTGTGTGTGTGTGTGTGTGTGTGTGTGTGCTTGCATGTACATTATGGTCGTAGTACATTTTGGCTTCCACTATAAGTGAGGAGGTCACAGGAAACAGCTTCTCTCTGCTGAGGATTTAGAACGATTCACTAGGAAACACGCTAACCTCCACGATGAAACCGGGGGTGCGTTTCCCGTACGACAAAAGCTAGCATTGAACTCCCATCGTACTATGCATCGTTGAACCAATGAACACCTGAAGTACGACTGTTTCCCGACAGAACTTTGTTAGTACGACAATGGTGGTGCAACAACTATGTTGGCTTCAACACCCGTAGTTCGAACTACTATGTTTCCAGATGTGTTTGGTCTGACTTTTACAGCGGGAAACTTGCAAAAACACAAAATCTTTGTCATGTTATGACTGAATTCAATAGCCTAGGGCAGTTGTGATTATATGGAACTATAAATGATTATCTAGGTTATTCATACAACCTGCTGATAAGATACAATAGGCTATAACAACAACCATAACAATAATTCAAATATTAGACCTATTCATATAGGCTAACATCAGAAATGATAATAACAGTAAAATAAAACAATAAAAATAATCTAATCATAATAATAAAGAACTATAATGAATAATATTTTACTATAATATAAAAAGAATATGATGTTAATTTAAGGCCAGGCAATTAGTACAGTGGTTTGTGTCTTGTGCTTTCAACATGAAGGTTGCAGGTTCAAGCACTGCTCTTGGAATAATTGAACTCCTATCTTAATTTTTTTTTTGTTCTAGAAGGAATTTGAACTATTAGCAATACATTGCATTCAGTGCAATACGTTTCGTTTATCCTGAACATTTATACTATTCATACTTCAAATATGTAGGCTACTATATGGTCATCACTACAAAACACTAGCCTTGATTTGTTCTTTTAATAACGGCAACAACTACTTGATTAAGATTAGAATAACATACATATTCTGTATGCGAGATAAAGGGTGAAAAAATTATGCTTTTTCATCTGTTTTGATCCCATAACTGCACTATAGGCCTAAACGGTATATGCGGCACCTGTGCAACAGTCTACTCATGTAGACCTATTGAGAAATACATTTAAAGTAGGACTACTATTAAGGGTGTAACATTTTCTTAACACTTAGGTCTATTATTTTCATACAGCAAAATTAGATAGACATGCCTTTCTAATAAGCCTATTTTATTTTATCTTCTGCCGTTTACTTAGTCACCACGAACTATGCTTCTAACAACACCTCTAGAGCTGTGGATCGAACGACACAATGTAAAGACAGTGTTACGAATGTTCGTTGGAACTATAGTCTTTCTCTCTCTCTCTCTCTCTCTCTCTCTCTCTCTCTCTCTCTCTCTCTCTCTCTTATCCATAGTTAATCTCTGCGCACGCAGAACAAAATACCAGGTTTTGGGTTTATATGCAGTTAGGAATTCAGATCTTTTTAAATATTGTTTTCATTTAATTTGTATTCCTTTCGAAGGGTGCATAAATCCTGATTATGCACCCTTCAATACCTAACATTTTGAGCCGACAATGTATTATTTCAGGCTATAGGTAAATGTCTGCTATATATGTATGCATGAAGACTTAAATGTACATATTTTATTGCATGAGATTCAAGCAAGCCCAACAGTTATTATAAAATGTATTATAAAATGAACGTTATGTGAATAGGCTTTTAAATAAACAATATGATTAATAGCACACTACACACACACACAGACACACACACACACACATGGCGCGCGCGTGTGTATATATATCATATTTAAACATTTTAAATAATTACATCTACATTATGGTTGACTGATGTGAAATATCACCTGCAGCGCGGTGTATTTCAATAGGCCTAAGGACTGTTCCCTATGCTCATCAATGAGACTAAAACGACTTGTTTTCTTATCTCTTGCCGTCCAAACAGGCTGGGTATTCTTTTTCGACGTTTTCGACTATTACCCCTCTCCTTCATGCTTCCCTGCATGCGACATTCCGTGTTCGTTTTGCGGACGTTAATGAGAACCATATGCTCCGCACGACACCAGAATCTGCCTTGCAGCCTTGGTACCATCTGAACGCGACTTCGTGGACCCCCGTTCAGTACGAGGTAATCTTGGCGTTTCTAGGAGTCAAGGAATGTGTCGTGTTGCATGCCGGTCTGCTGTGTAAACTGTTGATTATATTCTCTTTGCTGTCACGCCAAACTGAGATGACCGCAGTCTGACCCGGGCCTTGCACTAAGGTTCTCCGCGCGGGCCAAGAGTGACTTAACACGGTCAACTGTGGATTGTAGCAGGCAGGGCGCCACGAAGAAGTCTTCAAAAACATATGAGTAATTCAAACTAATAAATCTAAAGGTGTATAGAGATATATTATTTCACGGTTCACATAGGCGTATATAGGCATATTCGTTTTCCACTCAAATTAGTGTTGATTCCTATTCAGCATTTCATCAGTTAGAATTTGCACCCGACACAAAATAAAGAAACTGGTGAAATCAAGAAATTGCTATACATAAGGTAGTTTTATGCCTATACAAATATGTAATACAACGCACATAAAAACTAAAAAACAATAATTAAAAAAAACCATAATGCTTTTGGTTGAACTACAAATGTTTGCAAATAATTAGTCTATAGTTATATAAAATAAAAAATTCTCAAAAATATTCATATCGTATGTTTGACTTATTTATTTCAAAATCGAGGAGTTTTTCTCTGCCTGTGCTATTGAGACAAAGCAGAAACATTGAAAACATGTCAACTGAAGCCTGTTTAATTAATAATGTCTACTTTCTCTGGTTACATTTCTGTGATAATTTGTGAATAATAAACAATAGGTGGAGGAGTGTATATTTTCCAGGTGCCTTTAAATACATCAGCTATACTATAGTCTATAGTTTAGCAGCCTTGGTGCCTTTTCGAGCTGTGCATTTAGTTATTTCTTATACTCTTGTTTTATTTTCTGTCAGAATATATGATGATGATGATGATGATATGATGATGATGAAGTCTGAGTACTTGTTTCTTCTGACACGGATTGTTGTGTGTGGTGTGATGGTTTTCTGACATGCTCTCTGTTGAGTTGACCGAGGCAGACAGAGAGCCGCTCTGACGACCCTCTCTGACGGCAGGGAGGTGATCAGCGCCAATGCTTCCCTGACTGATGGCAGTTTGGAAACCAAAGCAAAGGGGCGAGTGTTCCGATTGGCGGTGGGTGATCTACATTGTTACCAGTTGGCTGTTTTGTAATCACACGCCGTTTGTCTTTGAAGGCAGACGAGAGGTGAGTGACGCAAGGGGAGTAGGCATTGCCCACATCGTCACAGATATGGGCACATCCACGGTGTTTACACAGCAACAGGGCTCATGAGGGCTTCCCCGGGACCCCGTCTCCTTCCGTTTAACCCACCTTGCGGCCAATGTCAAACACCCTTTTTATTCCAAGAGCGCACGCAGACACACACACTGACCCCCAAGTCAGCCGTAAGCATGAGCGCTTAGACATTTAACTTTAGTTAGTGGACAAACGTGTTACTTGCTTTTTGTGCTCACGCCAGCCTCCGCCATTAATCAGGACTCCTGGCAAGGAGCACTTTGCACAATGAACAGGAGAAATATAAAGGGCATTTACCGCATGTAACACAAAAGATAGAGCCGTTAACAGAATGCTAATGTAAGATTGCAATGGCGGTACGTTTTAAATCTAACCGAAGTTTTGTTTGCAGAAATAAAATAGCAAAATGTCACTATGACAATAAGTCATCGTGTGTAAATGATAGATGGCAGATGACTATATCTTGTTTAAGTTGCTGCGTCGTGCTTGTGGTGCTGATCTACCCGTGATAAGATGTTGGTCTTTTCTGAAGCCGTCATCGGCAGCTTGATGACACGCCTGTAACTTTGGGGATACTGACAGGCCTTGTCAATAGTATAACCTCGATGTTTGAATCGATAGGCCTTTCTTATCGTCCCTTCAATAAGCCCGGGGCTCGATAAGGTTGTCATCACAGATGCGGCTGACGGCCGCGCTGTGATCTCCTGCGTGGATAAACATGACTTTATTATGCCAATATCGCTACACCCCAGGGACGGCGGCGCTCGCGGCTGCATACATTGAGAGACTGTCGTGCGCGTCCAAGGACACGCGTGCTGTTGCTCAGATGCTGGCCAAGTGAAGCCCGATGGAGGTCAAGGAGAGCTGGTGGAAAGGTTCACATATTCCGTTTTTCATTCAACTAAAGGAAAATGAACATATACGTACTATTATTAGATACATTATTGCAGTGCTCTCGATCACGTATACAGGTTTCTTTATAGTTCGTGTTCCATTAATCCTACAACATGATGTAATAGAACTAATGCTTCAATAACATGAAGGAAAGGTTAGAGATAAAAGCACTTTAATTAATACACACGAATTGACCCGTAAACGGCGCTGAGGATAAAACACCGTGCTGCACATCATGAATAAATAACAGACAAAAGTACTTAAAACATTCATTCGCCAAACTGATAAAACTCAGCCTTTGCTCTCAATACCTGAAAGCATTAAGCATCATGCAATCTCTCTCTCTCTCTCTCTCTCTCTCTCTCTCTCTCTCTCTATCTATCTATCTATCTATCTATCTATATATATATATATATATGTATA
>JAODUE010002834.1:0-11521 GCA_027564755.1 Amblyopsis hoosieri
TATACATATTGTGGGCTTTAAATATTACTTAGCATGTTTGCCTGCATTGCAACCTTAAAAGCATGTAGACGCTACTATGAACATATAATATGCTAGTGGTTAGGGTGGTCCACCCCTAGCCAAACATTTTCTGGGTTTGATCCCCCCATCATTCCTATCCTACCTGCATTTAAACTGCAGTACATCCTCATTCATGTTTTATTTGGATAAATAAGTCTGCTTTGTAATTGTAATACGTGTAAAACCATAATAATAGCCAAAATAAAGTTTATCCTTCCACAAAGTTCACATTTGATCAATCTGTATACTCTTAAATGTAGAAACGTTAGATATTTTGTCACAAACTAATATTTATTTGTTTTTCGTCATTGTCACACCAATGCCTCCATCTAGAGGTCAAGTAGAATATATAATAACATATTGCTGCAGTACTTTGCTTAGTCACTTTGATTTGTAATGTTGTCTATCCTTATTTTGAGCGTTGAGTTTAGTCTTGATAACATCATGCAGGGTGTTACATTGTGCTTTTAAGTTACACCATCATCATTATGGTCATCACAACCACAAGCATCACTGTTTTGTAAGAAATGTTCTACTTAAAGTCACCCATGTCTATTTTGTATTTTTAGCCAGAGAATAGTTTTATTATAGGTAGATTAACACATTCATTTTAGTAAATGTAATGTGTTTTGTATATGATTTTGTATAGGATATTGTTCCATGCAAAGTGTGCCTTTATTTCAATGTGTTGTACTGAAAACAATTGTATTCTTAAACATTTAGGCTGTATAAGTACAGCTGGGTATTTGGGAAGGCAACCTGGAGGTCAATAGGCTAAAGTAGGCCTACTACAGTCAGTAGGCTACACATTACATCATGAAACGACATGGAAAAGCAGGCATGCAAGTATAGGATAGACTCCCACAGATATATGATATACGTATGCTATAGGTCACGGGTTCGATTGGTAATGTCCCAGACTGGTCCTGTAATAAAGCTCCATAAGCAAGAAAATCCCGATTACGTGATTCTATGCATTTAAAACAATATCAATGTCCTACCTAACACACCATGCATATCCTATGTTGATATTCAAAAGATGGAATGGAATTAATAAAAATAGTTGCCTACAGAAATGTATCGTCAAATGTATTTAGCTATGGGCATCTTTGTGAGACAAATTGAAAAGAGGACAATAAATCGCTGATGGGTACAATACAAGTTATTGGGGGTGGTATCACTTTAATTATTCGAAACATCGATTGTCATCTCTTGAAAAGGGAGGAGGTAAACTCAGCCAGGCTCAAGCTCATATACAGTAGGCTGCAGTAAAAGCAAGGAGAGATGACCGACCTCGGTAGGATGTATCCACGCATGTTTACAACGAAGGATGAAATACCCAGGCTCCGTTTCAAACTTAGCCTGAACACACCATGAAGCCGACTTGCCTTTTGGTCGCTTATTGATGGATGGCTGAAATCAGGCTACGGATTAATATATTGCGACATAAATGAATATCTGACTGGTAAGTAGTAAAACATTATACACTCGCCTATAGCCTATACTGTATGTTTACTGTAACATAAATGATCAACTGATGTATCGGCACCATAAGGAATTTATTTTTTCATACGATATCTCGATAGAGAACATAGAGAATATTTTGCTCAGAATAACGGTAATAGTGTCATTATCTGTGTTTATTGTTTTCTAATAGTGATTTTGGTTGTCAACCGAGCCTCAGCGCAGCTGTCTGTCATTGCGCAGAGGGCAGGGCAGTCGGCAAACTGCGTATATTTTCACAGTGACGCGCTTGTGAGATGTTAGATTTGAGACTTTTCATGCCACTTCTGCAGATGAATGTGCTATTTTTTTGTAGTGTTTATACGAAAACAGATTTATACACAACGATGAACAGGTTGACAATATAGAGACGTGTTGACAATATGTGCAACCTACATACTGAAATAATACATCTTTTTTTACATAACTGGTATTCACACTCCAACATTCTACGGAGGCTTGCGTAGGACACAGCACAAAGCTTTAACTGGCGTGCATCTTGACAATGTGACGGGCACAGTAGTCAACTCACTGAGATCATGATATTGTTTTTGCAGGTGCAGAAAATGGCCGCCTCACACATCCTCCACTTCTGCCTGTGGCTCGCCACCTTCAGTGACGCGGGACGAGGGTGTCCCGTACTCTGCACCTGCTCGGGCAAATACAAGCGTCCTTTTGCAGAATGCTCCAACAGAGACCTAAGTGAAATCCCCGGCGCGTTTCCTCACAACATCAGCTCCTTGAGTCTGACGGTCAACAGGATCAGTCTCATTGCATTAGGAAGCTTCGACAATGTGACCCAGCTGACATCTCTCTGGATGGCCCACAACAGGATCAACGCCGTCGAGAAAGGGTCCATCGCACCCTTGGCGCGCTTGCGTAACTTCGACATCAGCTACAATAAGATTGTGGACTTCCCTTGGGAGGATCTGCAGAACCTCGTGGACCTACAGCTGCTGAAGATGGACCACAACGAGATGGTCAGCTTGCCCAGAGACGCCTTTGCCAACCTCAGAGACTTGAAGTCGCTGCGTCTTAATGACAACAGGTTCAGCAGGATTGCGGAAGGGACTTTCAGTGGGTTGATTTCCGTGTCACACTTACAGCTCTATAACAACCCATTCATGTGCGCTTGCTCCATGGACTGGCTAAGAAATTGGATTTTGACAGCCAGCGCCGTAGTGCCAGAGCAGGACTCCATCATTTGTGCCGGCCCACAGCATCTTAAAGGAGCAATTATGGTGAATTTGGGGGAATCAAAATGCATGCGACCAAATGTCACTATAACAACTGAGCCAAACCTTGATGATACGATTCTTTATGAGAATACTATATTGATCCTGAACTGTGAATTCAAAGGAGACCCTAAGCCTTTAGTTACCTGGAAAATACAAACTTATAGCCAGACGGAAGAGTTAATTTTGTCATCTGAGGAGGATGATTCCTCAATGAAATCTACAGATGTGCCATCGCCAGCCAATAAACCAGCCAAGTCTCTAAACAAAGGCACTCTTATCATAGAACAACTCAGTGAAAAAGACAGCGGCAATTACAGCTGTTCAGCTGCCAATGAATTTGGTACAGCTGAGGATACGGTGTCGGTGGAGGTGGTGCCTTCACCAAAACCAACGGCAACGGAAACCCTGAAAGTAACACAGAGCCCCGTGTTTGTCAAGACCCACCCCTCTGCAGTACAGCCGGTTGCCAAAATATCTACGCTCAATCCTGTGCTCGATTTAAAGAGAAAAGAGACTGTTGAGACCATTGCTTCTATGCCGCCAACCTCCATGGTTGACACAGAGTATGTCGAGCCAACCCCCGGGTACTCATCGCATAATAACAAGTGCAGTTTGACGGCTACTACGAGGTACATTTCTAACCACGCTTTCAACGGGAGCCTCACTGATGCTAAGCAATTTACATTTGACTTTGGTGTGATTGCTGTAGCGGTCTCAGAAACGGAGGCGAAGGTACGCCTCAACCCTCTCCTCATCCCCAAAGACAAGCTCAGCGTCAGCCTAGACTCCTTGGAGGAGCGCGATGCCACGGACGTACCCGGAGGAGACCCCTCAAACGGACTGTACCTGTGCGTCATCAGCGACCGCGGGCATTCCGCTGTGCAGTGGTCGCAAATCAAAGATGGCGTCAACACGTACGTGTTCGCCGATTTGCACGCCGGCACCAACTACTCCCTGTGTCTCACCTACAGAGGGGAGGAGTGCGAGGTGCAAGTGCTTTTCACCACCAGGGGGCGCGTGCCTAACTTGATGATAATCATCTCGGTGAGCATATGCCTGTTGACCGTGTCTACCGTGCCGTTGCTCGGGGCAACGTGCTTCCATCTGGTGTACAAATACCGGGGCAAGACCTACAAACTCATAATGAAGGCCAAAGATCAGTATCACATGGAACGGAACCTCGCCGCCAACTTTAACATCCGCGCCGGCTGCACAGAGTCTCGGAGGAATATCAACGGCAGCGAGCCTGACGAGGAAGCGGAGGCGGCAAGCGGGGATGTGGAGAGAGACGGCGACGTGGAAGACAGCGTGGTGACCGAATCCTTTACCCTGTCGCAGTGCAGGTGCAACGTGGAGGATTGTGAGGCGGGCTCTGACCACAGCGACCAGATGCCGCTGGGGGCGGAAGCGGTGAACATCACAAGCAACTACACATATCCATATAACTAGGGGTGCACCAATGGATCGGCAGGAGACTGGAATCGAACGATATCCACTCAAAATACGAGATCGGTGGTAGTCCGATTTTCTAATGGCGATTCGGACAAACGATCTTTGTTGTCAATTAAGTGGCTGTCAACTGAACATTAATTTAGCCTTTTCCTGATTTCATGCATATCCCTAGATAAAAAATGCATAAATAATATATATAAAAAGTCTAAAATTGGTATCGTATCGGTGGATTTTGCAGACTGATCGGTATCGTATCGGCCCAAAAAAAATAGGAAAATGTATCGGTGCATCACTAGTGAAACGTCTGCATTTGTTTATGTCGGGCTACAACTATAATGTGTGTCGTCATGCTGGTTTTAGCTGGAAACGTAATAATTGCAATAATCAATTAATAAAAAGTATTTGCACATCAATGTATTGACTAAACAGTGCAACCAAACCGTTTCTGCAGCTGCTGTGAAGTCCTTATTCAGACTTTGTGCATATGTTCATGTTAAATGTTAAAGTCTAATAAAAAAACAACAATCTTTTAACTGTTCTCTATGGCATTTAAAATACATGGATAAATCACAGATTAATGTTATTGCTGCTTAACCCAGGTAGAACTCTTAAACACCTTACATGTGTCACTATGTGTGTATACAAATGTTTGTGACTACGACTTGGCAATCAATTCTGTATGTGTGACAAATGTGTACTATTAGTATATTACATACGGATAGTACTTTGGTAGAAGAGGTGCTTGTGTTTTGAACAGTAATAATATAGTAAATATACAGTATTCTGTTGTATCTGAATCAAATTCCAAGTGGGCATCTTTCAGTTCTATAGTAATGTATAGAGTTTCTAGTTTCTCAGTAGCTCCCTGCCTTGCTATGTTTATGTGCCTACATGAATAAAGTTTTGATAAAGAATAATTATTTCTGGAATGCCTCGTCAACTTCTTCTAGTGTTTCTGTATTGTTGATATTATGCACGAGCACAAATAGGCTACTTTCATTGTAAACACTTTCCCGGGTTAAAAGGTAAATGGCATGGATTGTTTATTGGTATTTCATCAGCCTTGCACTAGACATAAAAGGCACTGCATAATATTCAGTTTTCTCTGTAGAATAATTTTATTTGAACCACTATATATTAGTCTACCATTAATTGAAAACCATGGAAACAGAAAAACAATAATTAAATTATACACAAATTAAACAAAAACTGAAATCGCTATATCATTCATAAAGTACAAAGCTGTATAAGTGAAACGATTATTGAATTAAAGGACTGACTTATCGTCACGCTTCCACGCTGTATCCCCACGGTAACAGAGCGGTCATAATCCTAAACACCAGCCTCAATGTCACCCAACCTGGACTGAATAATTTGGCAAATATGTTGTGTTCTGTGTGTTCGTTTTTATGTGCGTGCAATTGATTAGTATGCAATCAGAGAACAGGCTCGAGGCGTTAACAGACACTACATTATCTAAATGTATGTGTCACCATAACAACAGGCAACACCTGTTATTTAACTCCAGTTAGATAGTCACTGGGGAAGTCTCCGCCTCCTGCCCTGCCAGCTGGCTGGTATCCCTGGCACTGCCCGCCCTGACACCCCCCCCCCTCCCCTCCCCAGCATCCCCACCCTCCCTCCCTGGCCCCAGGCGTCCGTTCAGCAGGCTCCGCGGCTGGAAGTGCTTCCTGGAGCCCAGCAGCGAGGGGTTGCCTAGCAACGTGTACAGCAGCTGCCAGCGGAGACGGGCCCTCCTGCCGGCGGCCGGCCGGCGCCCCTGCATCTCCTGGATCCCTGCGGGGCACACAGGGGTCAAGGGGTCAAGGGGCCGCAGTGCTGAGGCGATTCACCGCAGGCAGTCCTAGTCCTAGTGTGTGTGCGTGTGTGTGTGTGTATGCGTGTGCACGTGCGTGGGTGAACAGTGTGTGTGTGTGTGTGTGTGTGTGTGTGTGCGTGTGCACGTGCGTGGGTGAACAGTGTGTGTGTGTGTGTGTGTGTGTGTGCGTGTGCACGTGCGTGGGTGAACAGTGTGTGTGTGCATGCGTGTGCACATGCGTGGGTGAACTACCTTCCTCCGCGTCACTCATCTTCTGTCCCGCGCCGCCCTGGACCATCAGGCGAAGCATCAGCCCGCAGAAGGCCTTCACCACAGGGTGGGCCTGGCACACCTCCACCTCCAGGAAGTGGGCGTAATAGCGGTATGCTGCGTGTGGGGCACAGGGAGGGCGTGGCACGTGGTCACATGACCAGCAGGACACATTGCAGTCTGCTGAGCGACTGGCTGACATTTGGTTTTCAGTACCAAATTCAAAACAATGAGTTGTTCCTCATAAATATACTGCAAACTAGTCTAAAGTGGATCTCTACTGATAATTTGTATTCAACAATGTTTAGTATACCAACTTTAAACAATGACAAAGTGATTAGTCTATCATTGTGAAGCAGAATTCACCAAGCGTTGGATTGTTCACCCACTAATAGGGAACGTGAGTTGGGTTAGACTGTCGTGAGACAGGTTAGTTTTACCCTACTGATGATGTGTTGTTGCAATAGTAATCTAGGTAAAGCAGTTATTTATACATAGTTAATACAGAGTTTGTGCCAGTAGAAACTCAGCAGTAATACAATTAATACCGGTGTCTCTCCCACTAATCAAAAGTGTACACAGTGAACCATGTGAGCGGTGCTGCACAATTTTGCAAAAACAGTCAGAAAACGATAGAGACACTCAAAAGATAGAAGCCGTTGCCATAGGCAACACAGATGACACATGACAGCGGTCATTTAGGCGGAGTCTGATGCTTATCCTGTGATGGACTAAGTGAAAACACACCTGTTGTAAGCCTAAACACCTGCCAACTGGGGTGCGTTCAAATTCAGGGAACAGTTGCAAATGTTTGCAAACGGTCTGAGGAGGTAGTTCTCCACGAACACATATGGGCGCTGGACGAAGGGTGACAGTTAAATCTAACAATTTGGAACGATTACACAAAACGTTCAAATTTCAAGTTCAAAGCAAACGCGTTCGCCACAAATATTGGCCAAATTTGAACGCACATCTGGCGTACCTGGGTCAGAGGATTCAGCGGTGCGGTGAAGCAGGCTGATGTCAATGCGCCCAAAATGGAGGATGTTGTACAAGGCAGTTATCACTATTCTCCATATGGCCACTATCAGTCCCACCGCGACGTTGACCAGGTAGAGCAGATATGTCACGAGAAACAGGCTTCCTCTGTCAAGTCACATTTCAAATGAAATGGTAACATTAAAGGACCATTGATTTTTGGTCAGATTTAGCTGAAAATGATGCAACTTGGTGGCAAGCATTTGGAATCCTTCTAACCAAATGGGCAACTTTATTGCGGATGACCTTATTTTATAATGTCTGATAAATACATAAAGTAAACGCATCCCAAAAACATGGACACATTGGAAAATTACTTTAATTTCACAGTACTAACATGTCTCTCTAACCCTTATTCATACCATTAGACTACTTATCACAACATTGTTAGGTATTAATAACAAGCATAATAAATCCTAGCATACATTAAAATATAACATTATTGTAATTTAAATGTTGTAGCGGCAGAACAAAGCGTTGCTTTGTGTCAGTTTAACTGACTCACTGAATGAAAAACGATGAACAACAAAAAATAACATATCACATATCACTTGTTTATGGGACAGACGACACACCTGTTGTCCAAGTCTGTCGTACCAGCATCCTTTTTGATGAATACAAACTTGGCAGTTATGTGTTGAAATGCTGTTGCCAGTACCAACGTTACCCACACTGGCCTGTGGTGATGGGGACAGTTTTCAGAATGGCACACACACACACATAACACTGGAACTATCAAGGTGGTCATTTTGACCTTTTTAAAAATGTGCAATGTGATAGCTATGTTGAAATAAATCCCATTTAACTACAGAACCTTGACTTTTCCTAAATATGAGTATATTTTATTTTAACATTGTTATTTCATAAAAATTACAAAACACAATAGAGTTTTAAAGATTACTAGAATGGCCAGATGCAGTCATTCTTACTGCTCAAACATGATCTGCATATAATTTAAATAATCAATATACATTCTAAGAATAAACTGAATGTTAGCATAGGTAATAATAAACAGCAGAATATTAAATTTTAATTCTACTGAATGTGAAAAGAACACAATAAATGTCAAAGCATTCATTCATTTTGGAGCATGTATGCCCCAGAATGGTCATTTTGACCATCACAGGAAAATAACATAAAAATGTTAGAAAACTATTCAATAGAATTAAAATGTAATGTCCTGCTGTTTATTATTACCTATCCTAACATTACAGGTCAAATTATTTTTGGAATTGATAGTGATTATTTAAATGATATGCAAATCTGGTTTGAGCAGTCAGAATGACCGCTTATGGCCATTCTAGTATAGAATTCTGGTCGTTCTAGTGTTAAATAAATGGAGATACAAGAATAACTTAAATGTTGGACTCACCACGCCTTTGCAGCAATTTGGAAAAGGATGAGGTTTCGGCCATAAAAGATGGGGATAATAATCAAAAACACCAGGAACACAAAGCAGATGAAGAATACCAGAGTCTGGATTAACATTCCTGTCGATAGAATTACACTCTTATCAAATTACTGTGGGTAGACAAGGAAATGCACACATGAAGTACAGTAGCTAGACTGTCTCAGAGTATGCAAACACTAAATAGCTTCTCTGCCACTGTATATGTTTCTTCTTATTTTTTCCGAGTTACAGATAGGTCTACACCAGGCATGTCAATCTCAAGGCCTGCAGGCCACATCCAGGCCGCTGTACAATTTTATCTGTCCCGCGAGAAAACATCATGTGACATAATATCACCCAAAAAAAAAAGAAAAGTAGACTTTCGAGACAGGTGGGTGATAAGAAGCCTATCTGTTTACTTGCATTAAAGTAAAACCAGTTTGCCTTGTTTGTGGTGCTGGTGTGGCCGTAAAGAATATAGCATAAGCATAAGACAGCACTATAAGACTGTTTGGCCCACGACTTAGTCCCCATTTTCTATGCTGGCCTCTGATTGAGTTTGACACCCCTGGTCTACACACCTGATTTGTGTCCAAAATTGCTCTTGTGTTTGAGACAAGCATTGTTGTATACCTGACAGCATGTGGCCTTGCCCCTCAGAGTCAGATTGTGATGCTAATCTCCAGTAGTTAAGGCACACAGGGCTGGTTTCACAGACATGGATTAAGCCTATAGTCCTACTGGAGATGTAAGGCTGTCGTTCATCGGCCGGTCAAGGACGTTCGAATCGTAAAAAGACAAATTGACGTAAGAGCGCAAATATCTGCAGATATTCAGGGCATGTTTATGGCCTGACACTCAAAAAATGGAACAGCATTCTAAACTTTGGCGTTGACGCGCGTCAGACGGCGCCAGCATTCGATGCCTCGTTAAAAAGAACTAGTTCTTAAACTCTGGCGTCTTTTGACGCTTTCAGTGGCCGTCTTCATTGAATCTTTCCTTTAGTGTTATAGGCTCAATCCATGTCTGTGAAACCAGCCCAGTTTCCTTCACACCAGTCTCTATGCAGTAGACACACGGTTGTACTCCAACTTTACCTAAGCAAACGATTGCGGCCTGGTACCCTGTCAAGCCCATCCAACACACAATGCCGGGCTTTGACGGACGGATCACCTTCTGGCAGTTATACATTTTATAGATATCCCCCTTATATAAGCATTTTAGGTTGGACCTGAAATAGATAATCAGATAATTAGCCAGTGCACAATAGGCACAGTGGTTGAAACCCCATTGCCTCCTGTCTGTGTGTAGAGGTGTCCCTGAGCAAGGCACCGAACCCTAACTGCTCCCGGTGGTTTGGTTAAGCCTGGCTCCGCCCGACTATTGCTATTATCTCAATATATTTCACTTAGTGTGCACACCCTGTTTGCATTAGCGTTTCAACAGCCACCCTGCTGTTGAACCAATCAGGGTGGGTTAGTGAGATGACGTTGAAGTCGAGCATGTTTTTAAATGGTGGTAGAGCTACATGAGGCGATCAAAACCGTTGGTTAAATGCTGTCCAATAGTTTCAGAATTAACCAGAGGTCTACGCCCAGTAGGAGGACCCAACTAACACTTCCCAATGGAGCGCGGCTCACATAGTGAATAAGGTCTTTGTTATACATTAGGCTAGGTTAGCTACAGCATATAAACGCAGTCCATCTACTTAAAGCAATGGTCTGTATACTCACCTATGGAGTACCATGGATCGCATCAGCATGACAAGACTGACCAGGCAAGACAACACCATGGAACAGACGTAGCACACTAGCAATGGAACATATCACGTGCAGTGTGGAAAAACAGGTTTATTCATGTATATAATAACAATAATAAAGATGAAGATGATGATGATGTATCAATAATTAACGTTTTGTTATAGTAACCTACTGCACTTACCTTCCAGCAGCCAGGTGTAGAAAGTTAGAACTCTGACGACCTCTATTCTGTCATCTGATAGAACAATGTTTAGGCCAAGCAACAGGAAGGCAATGTTTTCATCAACGCCAGCACGGACAATGTGGAGAGTTGGAACCACCATCACAACAAGCAGCAATGCCACCTGAACAGATGAACCCTGGTGTGGTGATATTGTTACACAGCTCGCAAGGAGTTACAAGATGATATGTGATATTCCTATGTAAAGATAGAGCGGAGGTAATTGGGTCCTGAGCAGAGAACAACATTACACTCCCTCTGTGTGTGTGTGTTGTAGTCCGAACTTCTCTGTCCTTTGTTTACATAGCCGGGATGGCCACAAGTGCATGTTACAGTAGTGCATGTTAGTGTATTTTAGTGCATGTTAGTTCTGCTCAGATATTGTGTCAGGAAATACATCAACGTGTAACTGCACCCTAACATGTGTTTCTTGAGCTGTAAGCTAAGTAATAGGATTGATCTGTGATGAGACACATCAATGCTGGTGTTAATATTGACAACATTCCTGTTCGGCATTTAATGGGCTGAAAACGGATCGACGCGTCATATCCGCTAAAAATCACCCCAGGACCAGGCTGGTTTACAACGGTACACGCCGTCTGCTCATACATCATTATATTCAAATGTTAAAGTTAACGTTAATGGGGCTCCTCCTCTCACTCAGCTCCTTGACGCATTTTTCAAAGTTGTATAATGGGTGGAGTCAGGCTCAGAGCTGGGGTGCAGTTACACTTTAAAGGTGGAATCAGGCTCAGAGCTGGGGTGCAGCTA
>JAODUE010002835.1:0-11521 GCA_027564755.1 Amblyopsis hoosieri
CACTAGCCTAGCCGTAGCTCGATGGAACCGTCTCGTTCACACCGAAGCACTGTAAATCAATTATAACACGCCCTTAAACTACAAAGCGTGAACTCGTGTATCTTGAAATAAAAACTCTCTATGAACGTTTCCTTTTTCTATTTTCCAACAAACTCATCATACACGAGGCTCAAACTCTTCGTGGATCTCTCTCCGACGAATCTTCTTCGAGAGCCCGACACGTAACGACGATGTCTCTACTGATTGGTTATCTGTGTATTGACGCTGGCTTCCTGATTGGCCATTCAGCTCTTTGATCTTCACCCCGCTCCAGAGCAAAGATTCACATCACAGTTACATACACAGACAATACACCAGATTAATTTGTAATCTGGTGTATTGTCTGTGTACAAAACATAATAATTTCTCAACCGAGCAGGCAGTAAACCCCTAGTACTTCTCATAGGGCGCCTTAGATGCTCTGCACCATCTGACTCTGTTTCAGACACATCAGCATCTTCAGACAAAACCTGCAGCTCCTGCAACTCCTGGTCTGGAGGTACTACTTCTGTCTGTACTCCATCTAAATCCCCCTGTGTCTTTGCCTCACTACCTTGTGGGATGTAAACAATATCAGCAAAGTCTGTATCTGACTTATCTACATCTTCCCTGTCTCTTGATGCGATACCCTTCCTAGCCAGTGTGTGAAATGTGCAATGCTTTAGCTGATCCCTATGAACCACTTTTGTGAGCCCCCCAGCTTCCAGCTTAATAGTGAACACTGGCATGTCAGGATGATTCTGTGCAACGACCAGGTAAGGGCTTTGTTCCCACTTATCTTGGATCTTATTTCTTCCTCTGGGCTTGTGGTTTCTTAAGAGTACTCTGTCCCCAGGTTTGAGAAGAGCTATGTGAGATTTGCGGTCATAAATCCTTTTACGCCGCCCAGAAGCTTCCTGTGCAGCTGCCCGAGCAAGGTCTGCAGCCTCTTTTAGTCTTTCATGATGGGCTAGTACCGAATCATCCAAGTTGTCCACGTCATCCAGTTCCAAATCTCTTCCCCTTAGAATATCCATGGGCAGTCGCGCATCTCTTCCGAAGAGCAGATAAAAAGGGGAATATCCAGTTGAAGAATGAATGTGGCTATTGTATGCCATAACTAGATCTGGTGGGTACTCTTTCCAATTCCTTTTCTTTTCAGGGGACAAGGACCGTAGCATCTCATGCATTGTCCTGCTAAATCGTTCACATTGTGCGTTCCCTTAGGGGTGGTACGGGGTTGTGCGGCTTTTACCGATTCCATACACCCGACAGAGTTCTTTTATCACTCCCGCTTCGAAACATTGTCCCTGATCTGAATGAACCCTAGATGGACATCCATAAAAGACAAACCAGTTCTTAACAAGTGCCTTGGCTGTAGTTTTGGCGGTTTGATCTTTTGTCGGCACTGCAATTGTGAAACGAGTGAACATGTCAGTCAGGACAAGGACATTTTCATAGCCACCTGCGGATCTCTTTAATAGGGTGTAGTCCATGGCCAACACCTCTAAAGGTGCTGTTACGTCTGTACATGTCATGGGTGCGCAAACTTTAGGGAAAACATCTTTTGCCAGCGCACAGCGTCTGCACTGTTTCACCCAGAGTTGCACATCTTTATTCATGCTCGGCCAGTAATAGCTTTGTCTCATCATATTTATGGTACCTCGGTCGCTGAAATGGCCTCTATGATCATGCTGTGACTCGTAAACATGTTTACGCAGTGGTTCAGGCACAACCAACTGCCACAACTCCTCACCGTCTTTTGGGTCCCAGATACACCGAAACAGGGCTCCATGACGGATTTTCAAGCGTTCCCATTGGCAAGCCATCCTTTTCAGCAACGGGTCCATTTCTCGAAGCTCGCCTTTACATGGTTTTAAGTTCTTCTTCACAGCTGTCACTACCGGGCCTATAGTCAGGTCTTTGGCTTGAAGTTCTAGGATCTCATTCCAACTGTACCCATAAATCTTGCCCTTAACTGCCTGGACAGAAACATGAATCTGCCCTGTTTTTTCCTTGGATGCTGGCCACAGACAGGCATGTACATCCTCTGACGTAATGACCAAAAAGTCCTTCTCATCGTCGTCTGCCTCCGGTTCCTCCCCGTTGGGGAGGCGAGACAAAACGTCAGCATTTGTGTTCTGCCTGCCAGATTTGTAGTGTACTTCAAAGTCGAACTCTGCAAGCTGCGCTACCCAACGCTGCTCTACTGCACTGAGGTTTGCCGTCCCCAGATAGCGCAATGGGTTGTGGTCCGTTACCACTGTGAATTTAGAGTACAAGAGATAGTCTCTAAATTTTTCCGTAATCGCCCATTTGAGGGCCAAGAGCTCAAGCTTGAACGCACTATAGTTTTTGTAATTTCTTTCTGACCGTCTCAAGCCTTGACTAGCGAAAGCTACAACTCTTTCGACACCACGCTGGTTCTGACTAAGCACAGCACCCAGACCTAAACGACTTCCATCAGTGGTTAGAGTGAAGGGGCACTCAAAGTCAGGGTAGGCAAGTACTGTAAGTGTCATTATACTGTCCTTTAAACTGTCTAAAGCCCGTTGACACTCTGTGCCCCATAAAAAAGGTTTGGACGCAGTCTTTTGTGCCATCTTGGGTGGCTTACCCAGAAGAGCATGTAGGGGCTTTGCTAGGTGAGCAAAATTAGGGACAAAGTGCCTATAGTAACCCATGAACCCAAGCACCTGTCTAACTTCCTTTTCACTCTTGGGAGTGGGCCAGTTCTCTAAGACCTTCACTTTATCGGTATCTACCTGTACACCTGCAGCAGAAACAATGTGACCTAGAAACTTCACTTCAGTTTTCAGTAGAAAGCACTTTTTGGGCTTGAGCTTTAAGCCATGTTCCTGAAGACGACTAAAAACCAGATCTAGTCTCTTACAATGACTGTCAAAATACCTTGAGAAGACAAGAATGTCATCCAAGTAAATTAACAGAATGTCGAATGCCAACTCCCCCAACACCACCTCCATGAGGCATTGGAAAGTTGCCGGAGCATTGCACAGCCCGAATGGCATTCGTGTCCACTGAAATAATCCAAACGGAGTGGTCACAGCTGTTTTTTCCTGATCCTCCTCCTTAACAGCGACCTGAAAGTATCCAGCAGTTAGATCCAGTTTTGAGAAGAGCTGAGCTTTTCCAAGCACGTCCAGCGACTCCTCGATTCTTGGTAAAGGATATGCATCCTTGCATGTTACGTTGATAAGTTTCCTGTAGTCGCAACAAAATCTTACAGATCCATCCTTTTTGATCACTATGACGGCAGGTGAGGCCCACGGACTGGAACTTTCTTTGAGAACGCCTTGTGCCACCAAGTCCTGAACATGTTTCTTGAACTCTTGAAATATGTGAGGTGGGACCCTCCTGTGTCTTTGCTTAATGGGGTGTGTCTCCCCAGTCTGGATGCTGTGAGCCACTGTGCTGGTATGGCCATAATCACTATCGTCTTGGGAGAACACTGCAGAGTGCTTTTCTAATAGTTGGTTTAACTGTTGAACCTGGGAGTGAGTCAGACCCTCAAGGTTAGCATGCACTGGCACGCACAGTGGTTTAAAAGGATCGGTGGGAATGTTTGGTACAATTGAATGTCGGTTCCTTATAATTAACTCGTCTCCCACCTCCTCAAAGTCTACTAATTGTTTTGGTATAACCTCAAGTGGTTTGCTAATCTCAGCCACTCTGGCTCTTGGGAAGAGGGTAATTGCCTTCTCACTTGTATTGATCAGCCTCACGGGTACCTTTCCATTAACAGTGTGAGTCAGAACATTTGCAACAAGAAGCCCACATGGCAAACTTGTATGGGGAGAAGCTTCTACCAATACCTGACATTTTGTGGTCGGGGGTAATCTACAGCTACCCTCAACTACCTTCTCACTGAATGGAGGAATACTGACAGTTTGCTTCCCTGACACCTTAATAAAGCCAATCTTCCCACTGGGATTTACATACTGTTCAGTCTTTCTGATTTCTGCTAAAATATGTCTTAAAGGTGCCTCTCTAATGTGCTGTTCATGTCGCGCCATCCTCTTAATGCCGCTTGTCGTGCCAAAAATACTGCGAAGGTCCCCCATTACATTCATTCCTAGAATGCCAGGGACTATCCCCTTGTCTTTGTTAGCTTCTGTATCGTCCCTCAATATAAAGACACACTTTCCTTTGAGCGTCTGTCCCATACATTTTATATCTACTTCCATACATCCAACAACGGGTATATCAAGCCCATTAGCGGAAGTGAGGTGTACCCACCCAACCGATGACAGCTCAGATGTTTTACCTTCTAGATGTTCCTTGAAATAGGTCTCCGAGATTGTTGTAACTTCAGAGCCTGTATCCATCAGACAGTTCGTCTTCACACCATTAATACTGATCTCAATGGTGAAACACTCACCAAAAGCCCCTCTAGGGGGAGACTTATCTTGGCATTGTGACCAGCTGGCAGCACTACTATTTACAATGGCACTTCCAGCCATCATTTGTATGCTGCTACTGTCTTCCCCCTCGTCTACGTTGGGAACTGAGGGCTTAACAGTTATCACCTTACTTTCATGTCCCTGACTATACCGGCACACTTTACTTGTGTGTCCTGGCTGATTACAACTATAACATACAAGTCTACCTTCGCTGTCCTTTAAAGGTGGCTTTTTGTACACTTTCAGCATCAGCTGGTTCTTTGCCATTTCTTGTACCGTCTTGAATAATTCTTCTTGACGAGCCGCCAAATTCTGTACAGTCTCATGCAGCATTTCCAAAGTAAGTGGCGAGGGTGTATCTTTTGTGGAAACAGCACTGGCAACACCTCTCACACGCCCCTGTGATGGGCCAGATGCTACGACTTCCTCCTCTTCAGACCAGGTGATAGCTGTCTGCATGAGAGCTATAAAAGACATGTCCTTCTGTTCCTTAGCCTGTCTTTTCATTTCTCTTCGTATGAAATCATCCCTTAGACCCAGGACGAGCTGTTCCTTTAACTTGGCTTCAGCATCATGGACCCTTGTCTCATCGTTTCACACGGACAACTGATTGCCATGTGGGAGTGCTTTCAACTCGCCTACAGCTGTATCGCACCAGATATAGACTATGTCTACAGCTGTTCTTATATGGATGTACGTCCAAATACATATAACTTGTCTGTGGTAATAGTTAAGTCTTCGTGAACATTTCTGGTAACTGAATAAGTGTTTGCGAAGTAAGCAAGGCATAGTACTGTAAGGTATTTTCTAGCAAAATTATACTGAACAACACTTGTTTTCAGGCATGATTATTATCTAGGGCAATATTATATTCAATGTTTATGTGTGCTTCGCAGAGTTTGGCAGAGTAGCCAAAAACTGTACTAAAGTAAAAGTACTGTTACCTTTTAAGTAATGAAGTAGAAGTAAAATTAGTCATCCAAAAAAGTACTTGAGTATGAGTAAAAAAGTATCTAGTGAAATGTGTACTCAAGTACAGAGTAACTATCATGATACACAATTTTTATATAAGAATATTGTAGTGGCCTCTTCCCTTCTTTTAACCACTTCTTACTGTTGGGTGACTAGTGGATTTATGACTCCTGTCTAAAAGCATTCTCTTGTCCAGGTTTGATTGTAAATAAAGAATCGTTAAATGATTGTTAGTTAATACACTACAAAAAATCATAATCTTACCAAGTTTATTTGTCTAATTTCTAGTAAAGATATCTAACTACACTTAATATAAGACACAATTACCTAACAAGCAATATTCCAGTGAGATATAGGGACTTGTTTTTAGACATTGTATCTTGAACATCTTGATAAGTTAAAGAGTCTTGAGAACATCTTGTTTTGAGTCGTATCTCAAATATAACAAGCTTTTTTGACATATTCAATTCATTTGACATAATTTTTAAGATGCTGTGCCATTTGTAAAATATAAATAATCTTGATTCGAGAAATACACACTTGTTTTAAGAAGCTTCATCTTTATTGGAAAAGCTCAAGGTCAACATTTTTGTCCAACTGAAAAAAACAGTGCATGCTATACAAGTACTTAACTTACATTAAGGGAGTGATGTGCAATGATGTCAGTGAGTTCATATTCATTGGAATGTAATTGCTATTATTGAAGGTCAAATAGTATGGTGTATAATCAATAAGATTGTCAGCATCCACAAAAATATTGGATTGAGCTAGGTAAGGAACTAAGATAAATAATTATTATTCCACTCAATTGTAGAAAGCGGTTGGCATTCAAAACAATACATTGATGCATTTATAACATAGATGTTTTTCACAAGTCCAAACTCTGGAATACTATTATTGACATTAGAAATAACCAAAGATTTTCCACATGTATACTTATTTCCATGTTGCATAATCCACTGTACAGAAACTATATCCAACTTGCTATATTCCAAAACAATCTTTCATCTTTCCTTCTACATAGTGAACATTTTTCACCTCAGAGACTGGGCCCATTTCAACTTCATTTAAACAATTGGATGTTTGTCATGCGCATTCTGACTACATTCATATAGTTGGTTGTGCTTCACAAGAGATTTACAAATATTCTTAAAACTACTTTTCAAAGCCCACTGCTTGAAAAAGCAATGCTTTGATTCAAAACGCATACACGTGTCTCACTGTAGGACCAAGTGCCTTAATCTGAGAAGGAAGATGCAGAAGGTAATGCTGTTTAGGTATTATATTTGTATCTGGAAACAGTTGTTTGAAATCTTTTAAGTGTTGCTCTTTTAAAAGCTTCAGCCGTGAAAGAGTCGATAGGGCAATAATAGGTGAAAACAGTATTTTGACTATTTCTAAAAATTTAAGCAGCATGTGTGTGTAATAATTTTCTATTGTGTCAATGAGAAATGGCAGGATCTTTACCAAAACCAGCATCTGCCCAGAAGACTGTTTCAGTTTATTGTCATTTGATGACAGGGTATTGACAGATATGGGGCAAGGCTTATCCCTGGCATCCACAGGAGTATTAGGAAAACCAATAAGTGCACTGTTGAACATGTCTAACTCCATATGCCCTGAAAGCACAAGATGCTTTAAAACACATTTGATTTCATATGGGGCAACACCTTCAAGAATGATATGCATGATGTCTTGTGGAGTTTGATCGATTATATCAAAGTTAGGACATTCTGTTAATTTGCTTCTCCTGTTTATACCATATGTCATTTTGAGATTTGCTTTCAGAAAATCTGTGTTTCCTTTTTCAATGTCACTACATTGCCTGATATGACTTGCCATGGTCCTTTTAACAAACAAATCTTCATTAAATTGTTCCTGCATGTCTTCAAAGTTGCATTCGCAGTGTCTGCATTTACTATAGGCAAATCCTACTCCTTCCTTAAATCCAGCCACTTCATGTTGAGCTAGAGTATCTCCGCACACAGACATAAAAAAGGTAATTGAGGTCATATTAAAGAATGTCTGGGAAAGTATATAAAAGCAGTTCTCAGATCATAAACATAAGACCTATATGAAAATAGTAAGATATAAGAATAAGTAAAAATATGCCATTACACTCACCATTTGCAGTGAAAACTTTAACGCCATCAAACAGTTAAATTAAGTCACAATTAATTCGCCCAAATATGTTATCAATACCACAGTGAGAAAGATCTTTTGATTTTACCATGGCAAGCAGACGAATGGCAGCAAGTCTCGATCTGTATTTCGGGTTGATGTTACCTAAGGTGTAATAAATCAACAACAATTTGTTTTTGGTTGTGCGAGATCCAAGAGGATTGTATAATTCAATTTCATCTGTATATAAAATTACTTGCAATGCTGTTGGAACAGTGGGTGTGACTTAAAAATGTCTCCATCAATGAAATCATGAAAAAAATCAATCCTTGCATGGCTGTGGCCCATCTTCAATCATTGCAAGAATCCTTGGATGCATTAGCAGCTGCTCCAAACTTTTCACCAATGGTATATAATGAAAGCAATGGTTCAACCTCTTCTCATCTACATCACTAGGCCCTTTTTCCCCTTTTTTTCCTTGCAAAAACATTCCCTTTCATTACATGAGATTTTATGCAGTTCTGAACAAGTTACAAAGCTTATTTTGGTATTAAAATGTAGATAACCCATGTGAGATTCCAATTCATGTTAAATATTCCATGTGGATGACACTGCTTTTTAGTAAATTAATCTCAAATACAGCAAAATTATATATTTTTTTCATTTTCGCCTGACATAATGTACTATTTTATGTAATAACTTTATGTAAATTAAGCATAAGCAACTTCTTTACACTATATGACTACAATACAACATCTGATGAGTATATTTATTCAAGGATTAGGGCATTGTGATTGAACATAAAAATATTTATGGGTTTTATTGTGAATGTCAGAAATTTTGAAATCGTTTGGCCTTATACATCTTCAGATAAATTAATAAGTATTTATAAATGTGCTTATTTATGTTATTATTTTATTAATATATGTACTAAACTACAGTCTAAGTAATAATTTCATTTTCTCTCACTGAGAAATTTATTTACAGCTGTCTTTGTGGCGAACGATGACGTCTAGTCATCTAGTTAATCTAGTTAACAGCTCTTTAGGAAAACAACATATATGCATTATGTGCCTCTTAAAAATGTTGTAGTGGACATGCATTAATATAAGAAGAAGAATATGAACAAGTTAATACACAGGTAGTAGCCTAATGATGTCTGCTTGTTAATTAGATTGTTGAAGCAGGCTACTTTGTCTTGACCACCAAATTAAAAATCTATCCAGTTACATGTGTTTTGTCATTTCACTGTTGTGATAAAGTTATGCAACAGTAAATAAAAAAAGACATAAAAATGCATAATTGCAGGGTTAGATTTCTTTATCCTACCAAGTTGGAACCAGCATACATTTCAACATCCCAGTCAGCCCAAATTACAACTGCTACAATACATGCATTTCTTTACATTTTAGGCTTATTGCTTTTAAGATTGCTAGTAACAATAAGATGCCATCAATTTGAAAACAATGGAATAAATTACCCGTGTGAGTCGATGGGTTTCTCTGGCTTGAAGAAATGCAGTTGCAAGTTTGAATAAATCAGCGTTCTCACAACCCACTCCACCTTCTATAAAGCCACTCTGAAACAGATAAACATCAAAAATGTATTACATTTATGCCAACATAAAATGTTGGCATTCCTGGCAAACTGTGCCATCCTTCAGATGCTCTCATGCACACACGTAGTTAACGTGAATGCACGTTTGCCCCGCATTCACACGAGCTCAGGTCCTAGAAGCGGGAACGGCATGCGCCATTTTAACATGCCGCTCATGGAATTAAGCAAACAAATGCTGATATTTGTGGTCTAACAGTACACACACAGTAAAAAATAAAAATAAAAAAATAAAGTTATCTATATCTATCTATCTAATCAAATCAAGTATCCTACCCAATATAACATTTTACCAATATATGCAGTCACATTTAGTAGGGCAGTCTAAAGTCAACAGGTACAGGTTCAGTCATGTTTTATGAATACCAGTAGGACTACTAATATTGAATAACGTACCGTTTGAGTGATAATGCTGGAATCCTCTGAAGAATGGTCCATTTCAGGGCTATTCACATTAGTTTGGTTATTGTTTGATCTTGGTGAGCCATGACCTGTCGCTGTCGGTACTTCCTCCTCGGTCCGTTCAACTTGGAGAAGATGTCGCGAGTGCGTTCGTTTTATGTGATAATAATATGAGTTATACACTCTGTACTCATTAAGACAGCCATCAATGCCACATACTACACGAAAGTCTACACGAATAGTGATTTATGAATTTATTCATGTCATTATCACCCCCTTTTGTTTTAGAAATAGTACCTGCCCATAAATCGTGTGTGAGATGTGGGGTGTACGTACGTACGTACACCCCGTACGTCAGCCCAAGAAAAGGCGCCATACAGTATCTTGACTAGATTTTGGTTCGAAGCTGTGTTATATTGTAAGTACCCTGTTCTATATCCGTTTGAACTGTTAAAACAATTGTTCTTTTTTTAGATTTTGTTGACGTCCAATAGGCTTTGAATGTTATCCATTTTCAGTGTATAATTATGGTTTACACTTTTGCAGCCGCACAGAGATATACTCTTAATTAACGAGCTAATGCTATCTGAGCGGAGCTAACTAGCTGCTAGGAAAGCATGGACGGTTTAGACGACGTCGCTGTGTCAACGTTAAGGGGTAATGTATGCAAATATAAATGTTAAGCTTAGTTAATGCACTAAAGTAAATAGGAAGTGACAACTTGTAATTGTTTCATGCTGTTTGGCGATTAGAACACGTTCATTTTTCAATTTGTTCACAGCCGCAAACATCAGTGAGGGACTGATGAACATGCTGTCTCGCGAAGACTTGAGGGATCTTTTTCCGGGCCCAGAAAACTTCTTAAGGAGGAAAGCAGTCTGGCGTGCTTGTCATGGTGTTTCGGACGAGGTCAGTTTCTCAAAGCAGTAAATCAATTGTAGCTGGTTTCTTTAGTAATTATTTAAAATATATATTTTTAAATAATTTTTAAGTTACACCATAAGTAGATCACCAAACCAACGTTTATTTATGTATAATTTCACAAAATGAATAATAAAAAAAACATATTAAGCTTTTCTGTTACATTTGCTGTTAGGTGAAAGAGTTGATAAAATTGTTGGTCAAGTGAGAACAGCCCATACTGCTTAGCACTGGCTTCACGCATGTAGTTTCTATTCTAGTTTGCCTTGAATAAAGCTGGCAGGGCTACACTGACTTTTTCCGCAAGGGGCACACGTGCTCCTAAGTTAAAACATTTAGAAGCGCAGACAAAAATTTAGGAGCACAGACATAAATATGTAACCTGACATGCCAGAGGAATTCTTGTCACAAGTCCATCTGGGGAGCCACTGAAACTGTTTGTGAATGGCTGCACTTTTAAGAAAATACTTGGCTGTTGATTGGATGAACCACCTGGTCGTTTTCGCTATCAGCACCATGGTCGGCACACCTAAACCACACGCGTAGTTAAAGCAGAGATGCAATGCTGTATAACAGATTGTGTAGTAAAAAAATTATGTTTCTTTTCCAGTTATTCATTATTATATTTTACAGGAATCTGGTCGAGAAGACACTAAATCAGTGATTAGTTCAGCTTCTATAAAGTCACCCCTGCCACAGGCATGCACTCCTTACACAACTCCGGAAAAAATTGTGAAGTTGGCCTATCCGGAATATGTATTACACACTGATATTGAGCAGGTCCGGAAACAATTCTTTGAGATGGCAAAAAAAGGTGAAGAGGGAAACTGCTTAATGTCCAAGGATCTCAGGTGTCGACTAATCCGCAACACCATGAAGAGTATGATTGAAATCCTGAGGACAACGGGAGATGTTGAATCAGACAGATATCCATCTAACCAGAAATTACAGCTATGGCAAAGAGAATAGTATTGCACTATCCTATGCTGCAGGATCAAGGCAGCAACAACAAGAATACATGGGTAAGTGTTTAAAAAACACCTGTTTACATA
>JAODUE010002836.1:0-11521 GCA_027564755.1 Amblyopsis hoosieri
TTTTTGGGGGGGGGGGTTGTTTGCAACCCTTTCTTCTACTTCTGAGGTGAGAAGTCACATTAAAGCACCGTTGTGTGTTCTCTCCCTCTCCTATGAGTAGTTTCATCTCACTCATAGCTTAAGCTTTTCAAAGAAGGAATAAAAAATGTGGAGAGGAACTCAATCTTTGGAAAGATACAGATTTGGTGGGAAAATTGCTCACAAAGGCAAAATTTTGAACTATCCACAGTGAAGGTATCGTTACAAGCTTGTGGTCATTACAGTTTGGAATCATTGTAACTTTGCTACTGGTAATATTCTAGCTTACCTAGTTGTGTAGTCTGAAGGCAACTGAAAGGACTAATCTATATTCCACTTGCAAAAAGATCAGCACATTTAAAAAAGTGAGCCACCATCTGAAATTATATGTTGAGCTCGACAGGATGAAAATCTGTCCAAAATGACAGTTGATAAATGTAATAATATGGGACGATAAAGTTTTATTATTATTATTATTATTATTATTATTATTAACTTTTAATTTTAGGAGAATGCAACCACCATTTCTCATGCAGTGTTTACATACAGTACTTACCTGTGTAAATGGGTTTGACAATGTTTGCTTGTCAAATGTCAATCAAGAAAATGTCCAGTTGTCAATTTTTAAGTAATTATGTAAAACCATATTTTTTGTGGTTTTATATGATTACATTGTGTGTTTACAGTATAATGTATAAATGTTTGATACTTTATGTATTAACACCAACTTTAAATGTCAGACATCTGTAGCCGAAAGGTCACATTGATTCACTTAATTTCAACTGAACATACAGTAAGGGTGACATACAGTACTATGTCTCTATGGATATTGTCCTTCTGTGCACTTTACCGTCAGACCTGGGAGCAAATGCACCTATCTTGATCAAGAGGGCATTTCTCTCTCTCTCTCTCTGTCTCTCTCTGTCTCTCTCTCTGTCTCTCTCTCTGTCTCTCTCTGTCTGTCTCTCTCTGTCTCGCTCTGTCTCGGTCTGTCTCGCTCTGTCTCTCTCTGTCTGTGTGTAAACATTCAACTAGTGGAATGTCCGGTGGAGAAAGCCAACGGAATCATCATCCTAAATCACGGCTGCTCTGGACAGGAAATGTTTTTTAAATTATTTATCTTCCTTTTAAGCCTCCTTTATCCCACCTTCCAAAACTGCTCACTTTTAAATGTTATCTTTTAATTTTTTGTAGTTTTATGAAGTTGTGTTAATTCTAAATATAATAGTAATAATATAATATTATTTTGTCATTGACATATTATAGGGTGTGCTGTGCAAATGTGACTACTGAATTTGTCTTCTAATCCATCTAATCTAATACATAACATATCTAAGTTTTTATTAATTTATCTTGCTTTTTAATAAAAAAATAATAATAATATATATATATATATATATATATATATTTCAGGACGCCTTTCAAAACACCCAAGGACATCTTGCATATTAAATGTGCGATTATTAAGTTGTATTAGGCCTGGACGATATGGCCAAAATTTATATCACAATATATTTCAAAATTTCGGTCGATACGATATAATTCCGATATCGATATGAACAACATAAGCCTCAGAAAAACTGCTAAAAACACCCCCAATGGAGTACTTAGAAACTTTTGAAGAATGCATTTGCCAAGTCTATGAAATCTCCTCCTATAAAACTATAATATTTAAAGAATCAAAAAGGTAAAAATAAATGTTCACCTTTTAATAATAATAATAATACATTTAATTTTTTGAGGACTTCTTTCAAGACACTCAAGGACATCTTACATTACAAATACAAAGACACATAATATAAAACATTTGACTAAAACAGGAGTATACATAGAACTATAAGATACAAATAAAAGTGTGAAAAGTAAACTAAAGTTGGTATAAAGTAGCCTTGTGAAATCAGTGAAAATAAAGTTTCACAGAAGACGTGACTGACTGTTAGCAGAAGAAGCTGTCGTGATACATAATATTAAGCCTTTCTGTTACATTTGCTGTTAGCTGAGAGAGTAAATAAAATTGTCTGGCATGTGAAAACTGCCCACTACTGTTTGGCACTGACTGCATGTGTAGTGCAAGTCATCAATGCACGGATAGGCCTATATTCCGTCTTGTTTGTGAGATATGCTAAGGCCTATAGGCTATGCTCGTGAAACAATCCATCTCCAAGCTCCAGTTTGACTTCGTCGGGTGAAACATCTTGTAGTGTGTGACCCCCTGTCGCCGTTGACGTAGTCACCTAGTGTGAACCAGTGAACCGCACAGCGACGTCCAGACACACGATGGCAAGAGAGACAGTCGTGTAGTGTGTGCTGCACATCCATCTGGCGACTTTGAAAGTCGTGTAGTCTGAAGCATTAAACACAACAGACGGTACTGTAGTGCGCATGCTCACATTATTTTGTTTTATAAACAACACTTAACCTTAGGTCTGGGGAAATTTGAGTTACTACAGACTCATTGTTTAATGTCTTATACATAGTTGAAAGGCTACTGCCTTCATAATTTATTAAGTAAATGTTGGTGTTATTTACTCTTCTTGAAGCTTTGTCTTACATGCACACAAACCGAAATATTAACTGGTCAAGGCACAATGACACACAAAGCTTTCTATGAAATACGTCTCATTTGGACTACTTTTGTGAATGTTGCAAATGTTCAAATTCACATGTACTGTACGGTTCTCTTATTTACCTAACAATGCCAATGTGTAATGCCAAACCCTGCATGGAAATGTTTCATGCCAATGATAAATAGAGCTGTGTTTTGACAAGAATCTGGCTACACTATACATATCACGATACAGAGGCCACGGTTTGATATATTGCGAGTTCGATTTAGTGAAAAAGTGTCATAACAATGCTAATGTGTGGCGCCACTGGAAAAAATAACAAACACAGATGGAAATTAGCTTAAAGCTAAATCTGGTAAAAAGCATCTTTCCTCTCTTTTGAGGTTAACGTATTTTGTACATGGTCCCTTTTACACATATATTGAGCAAAAAATAATTGAGTTTAGTGTTTTATAGAGTCAATACAGTATCACGTAACGTTATATTGCAATATTCGGGTATATCGATATATTCTTACACCCGTAATGATAAACTATTTGGACTTTCTCCTTCAATTGCATTTTACAAGAACATATGAAGAGGACAGTGGTCCCAGCTGTCATGCCATGCAGTCACTTAAAAGTATCGTGCGTGACGTATCTGGTTTAGCGAGTGTGGGACTTCTTGTCAACTACACCATGGCTGTTTGACACTCTGGCCTAAAGCTGAGTCATTGGCACGGACATTTAGACAGCCCGGCTATTGATCCTTCACAAGCGGCTGAGAATATTATTACTCAACAGGAGCTGAGCAGATAGACCCACAGGACACTTTGTAATGGAGGTGTGTGTGTGTGTGTGTGTGTGTGTGTGTGTGTGCGCGCGTGCTCCGATTTCAATCCCCCGACATTCTCATCCTGCCTGTAAGTTTCCCCGAGTGTGATGTCTATCTCTTCCATAATACTGTACTGTATTCCTTGAGTTCCTTGACCTGTAGCAACACACTGTCAGACTGTATATGCCTCTGTGAAATGACCTAATGGTAGCCTTAAAGGGCTTTGAACAACAACAACAGGTTCAGGTACCATGTAAAGCCTTATTGTTGTGCCCCCTGCTTCTATATCGTTGTATTCCCCTGGCTGAATGTGAGAGGACTAGGAGATGAGGAGCACATTCGCCGTTCCCAACACGGCAGGAAGGAGTCTGCGCAATGCAACCTGCTTATCGGATTCCGCCTTCGCTCTCTTGTGCAAGGCGTGAAGGCACCCCAGCCTAATCCTTAACAATGAGCCGCGGCGCGGGCACAGACTTTAAGAGCTCAGCAGCACTCCGTCGACCCGTTTCATCCACCTCACCCCTCCCGTTCACTCATCTCAGCCTGCCTCCTAGCCGTCCGTCCGTTTACCCTCTCATCATTTAAAGAGGAGACGGCCCGTGGCTGACGACAAGTCCTAATGAGGGCTCAGGTAGAAGAGGCCCTTGATTAGGACAAGCCTTTCTCATTAACAGCCACGATGTGTAATGGATCGGGTAGGGCTGAGAACAAAAGACGTGAAAGCGTGTGTGTGTGTGGCTGTGATCAGGTCACTTTTATACGTCCCTTTTGATCGCTGCACAGTGCACACAGCGCAGGGGAAGTTACAGTAGGTTGACAAATAACAGAATGGCAGTGTGAAGGTTATCAGTACACAATATCACACTGTATGCATCCTGCAGGGTATTTTCATGAGCAGTGACGCGTGCATCGCTCATTTGAAAGGAACTAGTGTACTGTAAGCAGAAGTGACATAACTATTGTGTTCGGAGACAGACTCAGCCAACGTTTGAATGCAGCAATGCGAAAATGAACAAAAATACAAAAATGATTGATTTCTCTCACATTTCGATGACATTTTTGTTCAAATCCATGTTAGTGAGCTGCGCTTCACCTTCGACAGGATAATCCAGCGATGTGTGGCATATCAAGATGCTGATGAAACGGCATGCTTATTAGACAGGTGCGCCTTCAATGTGTGCCAACGTGTTTCAATCCCTGCCAATATCCTGCAGCTTCGCAAAGCCATTGAAGAGGAGCTGACCAGCATTCCACAGGCCACAATCAAACACCTGTTCCACTCTAAAGCATACGAAGCTGTAGATGTGTCACACTACATGAGACAAATGGTCACACCAGAGGTGCGTTCAGAATTGGCGAACAGCGGCGAACGTTTCGTGACGAACATGTTTGCTTTGAACTTGAATTTTGAACGATTTGTGTAAACATTCCAAAAATATTTAATGTCATCCTTCGTCCAGCTTCAACGTGTGTTTGCCGAGAACTACCTCCTCAAACCGGTTGCTTTTGTTTGCAAACGTTCGCGGCGAACACATTACGAACACAAAACTGTTTAAATATGTCTGCGAACATTCGCACTATGTTCCCCAATTCTGAACGCACCTCAGATACTGTTTGGTTTTCTGCTCCCCAGCTCCAATATGGATTAGTCTTACATCTTTGACTTCAACTCATCAATAATAGCTTTTCGTGTAGGTTTTGTTTATATGCACATGCATGGACAAAATGCGTTTAGGCAGTGTTTCAATGATCCGGCATTTTCTCCACTCTGCCACCCTCTGGTCAATAAATGGGCGCACTGTCCCCTTAAACTTGATAGAACCAGTTCCTCCGGTTATGTGTTCGGGAGCCATGTGTGTCCTGGGCCATGTGTCCTGGCTGTGTGCCCTGTGCTTCCTCGTTCTTCATCCCAGGCAGGGTGCATGTGGGACGGGGAGCAGGCTCAACGGATACCGCAGTTATCCTGGAGCTCATGTCAATCAGCTCCCGTGGCAACAGTCGCTCACGTGAGCACATACAGGCTTGCGAGCATGCGGACACATGCGTGCATGCACACACACACACACACACACAGCTGAAATGCAACATTACTTTTCCATGGTGGAGCAATAGAGTAGAAGACTTGTAGGCTGCATGTGAAAACATACAGTATACTGTGTGTAAACACGCACACACACAACCACATACATGCGTTAGGCTACATGTGAATAGACACACACACACACACAGACCAGACACATGCACACACAAGCTGTACATAATGCCCACTGTACAGTATATGCACACACGTACAACTGTAGAAACGTTTTGTCAGTCTAGCTCACAATGTGTGTGAATCAGAGAGCCGGGCGCTCTGTAGAGACCCCACCGCGGCATATATCACATGTGTGTGTCCCCCTGTACCTGGCCTCTCTCTCTCTCTCTCTCTCTCTCTCTCTCTCTCTCTCTCTCTCTCTCTCTCTCTCTCAAATTGTGCCACTCCACATGCAAATCCTCCTAGCAGAGCTGTGGAAAGAGTTGCCGTGTGCTACCACCTAGTGGTCATATCCCAAACTTTTTTGATTTGGTACATGGTATTGCAGTGAGTGCAATTGTCTTTAACATTGCCTTTTTGAAATATGCATAATTAAACATAATAGTTTCTATTGCTGTATAATAATGTAATATACTGTGTATCCCTGATAGCATGGCTTCCATGCAATACCTGTCCCAATGTCTGATACAGTTTCTTTAGTTGCAGACACATTTTTGTTAAAATGAATATTGTATGTAGTCAAAACCTCATCCATCTAAAATCTTAAATAATTTAGCATGTTAAAATATATTTCATGCCGTTGTCTGGCAGTTATGTGAGGGAAGTCATCCTGGACCAGAGTGTGTTTGATTTACTCTCTGACTGCAGGATTTTTGCCAGCTGGCCGTCTGCCAAGCAGCTTGGAGAAAACTCAGCTGTGTCTCGGTGGATCTCTGGACCACAGAAATAGCCGATGTGTGGCTTTTCTCTTCTCTTCGGCGAGTGATGTGTGAATGAGTCTCAGAAAGACTCGAAGATAGAGAGAGGGAGACAGATCCTTTCAAATTCATTTATATTTAATATATATATATATAAACTGAAAAAAATGAAAGAGCCTTACATCTCTGCCCATATACTGATTCCTGACTGAAATAGTAACTACTTCAACAGGCAGATCAGTCCGCACCGTTCAAACCACTGCAGCTACTGCAGCACCCACGCCAACACCTTTTATTTTAACACTGCATAAAGGTGTTAAAATATTCATTTTCTTTGCAATGGTGTCAGGATTCCCACCTTGTCTGTGGAAACTCTATGCCGTCTTCTAAGAAATGAATGGTTTTATTTATGGTGTACGGACCCCCACCCCCACCAACACCCCCACACCCACCTTCCCATCTCTTCCAAAGCTCCCGCATTGACAGCTAGGTGGGATAAGTGGAATTCATCACAGTCGGATGACTTTAGATGAAATATAGAAGCAAGACCAATGACACAGCTACACAAAAAACAAAGAGAATGAACCACAGTAGTGTAAAACTTCTGATGGACGGCTGGGCGTGCTGCCGTTCTCTTCCAAATGGTATAGATCCTTTTAGTCCACCTGTACTCAAAACCTCCTCGTTTGAAATACTAAGCAACTCTGGCTGTGCAGTACAGTACTATAGTTGTCCACTAGGAGACAGTAATGGTTAAGAGGTTTTACAGTGAAGACACAATGTTAATCTGTTGAGATTCCTTTGAAAAATCTTTAAGGCACTCTACAAATAATATTTTCCAGACTACTCCACACACACACATGCGCGCACAAGTACACGCACATACTGTATCTGCACTGACCTGACCCCTCGTGCCCTAATAGAGAATTGAAGAGCATGTTGAACTGAAAACAAATCTGTTTTTATTTAATACACTTGTTCCATACCAGAGATTATAGGACTATTTTCTAATCCAGCATTTTGTTGCAGGATGCACATAGGCTGCGGACAAACTTGAACTTTTGGTGTTCATAGCGAAAGATGCCCGTACCTGCCTATACTTTTAGTAGGGGTAAAATAATGTGGATGTTTTCAGGTGAAAACACTAAGGAACTGTGCTTGAAATATGTGACTTTTACTGGGTCAGAGACAGGGTTAGCGGGGGGCAGTCAAATCCTTGTTTAAATGGATTAAATCTGTCCTCATCCCTTGTTAAATGTGGTAAAATGTTCCTGAACAGTAAATCCGTGTCACCTTGTCACTGCAAAACTGTTTAAATAATATTTAAATATGCTGTATGCTAACCACGTATTTAGTCGGAATCTGATGTAACTCTATACACTCTTAAATGGGGACTACATTTTGAATCTCTAAAGTAAACTAGTAATGAATCTGTTTATCATTTCATTACTGACGTGAATATTTGTTGACCTAGAATCAACTGTACCATGTAGAAGTCTATTGTTTATTCACAATTACTCCCTTACAGTATGTGTATATTCACAAAACAAAGTACAAAACGGCAAAAATAAATCATTTATTAAAGATAAATCCTTTTTGGTTGGTATATAATCTGTGTGTGTGTGTGTGTGTGTGTGTGTGTGTGTGTTGTATTGAGAGGTATTGCGTGTTTCATAACTATGATTCACAAACTACACATTATTGGTTTTCTGGACCACACCTTATTGGCTGCCTAGTAGTCAAAGGGTTGTTGGTTAAATTCCTGGAACATATGGGCTCGACCTCAAACATGCCCATTGTCAAGTATACCTGTCTGCATAAAGGTGTCTACAAAATGACTGCTATATCATTTCAGGTGATTTATACACTGTGTAAAATACAGATTATTGCAGACATCACAGCTGTTGATGACAAAGGTGTAAATACATGCGCACACACACATATGAGGCCAGATAGTGTAATCCATGATTTTTGCTGTATTTAGATTTTTTTTCCCCCGTGTGGGGATTATGCTGTGGTCCAATCGGCTTTCTACCCACTCTCCAATGATGATGTGAGATGAATGACAGGCAGGCAGAAGGATAGTAGGCATTACTGTCTTGGTGTGTACAATGTCTTCAATAGCGCTCAAAATCCGACATTCCTTCTGTACCGCAAGGTTGCTCTCCATTGTGTCCAGGTAAGAGGGGCAGGTGAGAGGATTTGACAAACTAGTATTTGTTTTAATGCAAACTCTAATATGCGATGATGCGATGCATCAGATATTAGAGTGCATCGGTAAAACAGCGTATAATGCCTTGGTTGTGTTGGCTGAAGCACTGCTTGTAATTTGACAGTATGTGAAAACTGTTATTACTGTAAGACAGCTTCATATTTGTGCAGTGTTTAATCACAGGGTATCTAATAAGGAGGATAAATAGGTCTGTAGACTTATGTCAAAGAGGCTTTAAGAGTTTCAGATATTTAATTAGGATGTACAGCAACAAAAAGGTGAGACCTTCCCAAATGTTTGATTGTTAGATTTTTCGGAGATAAATGTCCAACTGTAGGCCTACAATATGTTCAGAACTTGTGACAAAATGCATTTCTTCGCATTGATCTGATAGTGCCACCGCGTAGAAATGCATTAATCCAGATCAAGTGGCTGACCTTCTGTGCATTTGTTTGATGAATGTTAACACGACTTATACAGACATTCTAACAGACTCTCTATCTCTATTTCTCTGTCTCTCAACCGACCACACACACAAGCAGACAGTCTGTGTTATTAGCATGGCTCCAGGAGAAATACCAGATGTTGTCTTTATCGAACAGCAAAATATGTGTGTGTGCTTACAAACACACTGTATTTATGAGCATATTATGCATGTTAAACAACATATCCAATAGAGGTACTGTATATAAAATACCACTGGGGTAAACCCAGAAATATATCTTGCGGTACATTGTGTTTGTATTTTAATGGCAGTGAGAAGATTCTTTGGCCAGTTAGTCACATACCGCAAGTTTAATATCCTGCTCACTTAGCTGTTTTACCACTCACGGGGCAAACGGAAGTGTTTGCAAGTGATGATTAAGCACGGTTGTTTTCCTAAAGAGAGGGAGAATAATCACATTTGTGTGTGTGTCTCATTTAGAGTGTGTTCCCATTTCCCCGTACACATTAATTATATTATTGCAGGGGTTTCTCCACAGTGTCGGAAAGGGCTGGCTGACCCTGATTCAGTATCTGAGAGACCGGCTTCCTAATTTAGCCTCCTACAGCGCAATACAGGACAGAGCATGTGGAACACCTTGAGCAGACTGCACGACTTTTAATATGACCAGTACAGGGAAGCACACACTAAAATGATTGCGCACCATTTCAGACTGCAGGATCAGGGCAGCAATAGATGTTCCCTTAGCCGCCCTGCTCACCATTAGGCCTGATTGGACCTGTGAAATCCCCCTCACCCCACCACAGGATTATCTGGGCCCTGGTCTGCCCCCCAACACACATACACACAATGTGTTTCCAGGCATTAAATGTGAACTCATCAATGCTGGAGAGAGAGTGGCAGCATTTGAACTGGACCAAAACAAAACGCACGTCTCTCTTCAATGCCATAGAGTTGGCTGCTATAGAGTTGGGAAAGAAGTGTATAGGCTTACACTCACTGACTCTACCTTTTAAGACGACATCTAAACCTGTCTGTCTGTCTGTCTGTCTGTCTGTCTGTCTGGCAGGCCAGTGTTTTCCGTGTCTGGTGGATGTGGTGCCGGTGAAGAATGAGGACGGCGTGGTGATTATGTTCATCCTCAACTTCGAGGTGATGACCGACGACAGACACCGAGACCGCCACCGGGAGCTCAACCACCGGCTGCCCACCTGGCTCGTCACCGGTAGGGTACCGCTTAACCCCCCCCTCTCACTCTCTCGCTCTGTCTCTCTCGTTGTAAGTGTATTTGCAAGACGTGTCGTAAATTCCGGTATGCTGGGCTACACCGTATCAGTGTGATCAGTCTAAGTTTTCAGAAATTGTACCACATTGCCCCTCCCTCCTCTCTCTCTCCCCGCCCCCCCTCCACCAAGGTCGTCCCCGGGGCTTCAAGCTGCGTCTGCCACTGCTTCACTCCAACAGCAAGGCCTCTCTGGAGGACCCCGAGGGGGGGCGCATCCCCACCGCCACACCCCTGCACCGGGACCACCCCAGCTGCGAGTCCCTGACCCCGGGGGAGTTCCCCCTAGGGCGCTTGGCGCAGGACCAGGACCAGCTCAGCGGGAGCAGGTGAGGCCCCCTTGTGTACGGTCTCCCAATGGAAACCTTAAACGTGTAGTCAGTGCCACAGGGTGCTCCTTGAGATGCTTCTCCCTCAAAACGTAACGTAACGTCCAACTTTTTTTATCATTTATGTACGTAGCTGATCGTTGTACCTCGATCGTTGTAGATCGAAATACCTCACTTGTCAAGTAGGCGGGTGCTGCCAGTTACCTCACTCTTCCTGTAACGCTTCCCTATTCATTATAATGGGAAATATTTATGGCTGATATATTTTTAACCGATGAGTTATAAACATTTTCAACCCCGAACAGGGAGACTAGCTATAGAGACAAAACCATTTTTTTTTACCAGACTGTAAAGATTATTAGTATTGCTGTAAAGTCTGATTTTTTTTTACATTGGAGTCTATGGGGATTGACTCCCTATTGCAGCCAGCCTCAAGTGGCCATTCGATGAACTGCAGGGCTTGGCACTTCGGCGTTGTATTCATTTCTCAGCACCAGAGGTTCCCTCCTTTTTGGTTTGTGCAGGTTGGCTCTGCAGAAGTGGCCGGAGGACCGCCAGGAGGACCAGAGGGTTTTACTGGGCTCCAAGCCGACGGTGCCCCCCCCGGCCCCGGCGCCCCACCATACCGCCGCTCCCTTCACCCAGTCGTCGCCCTGCGTGGGGCCCCACCGCCTCAGCCTCAGCCTCAACCCGGACGGCTCGGCCTCCAACTGCACCCTGACGCACAGCCGCTCGCGGGAGAGCTTCCACAGCATGCGGCGTGCCTCCTCCGTGGACGAGATCGAGGCCATGAGGCCCGACTGGAGCCTCAAGGACCGGAGGGCCAGCGTCAGGCCGGCCTGCAGCAGCACCGGTGAGGGGGTGAGAGGGGGAGTGGGGGGGGGGGAGAGAGAGAGAGAGCGT
>JAODUE010002837.1:0-11519 GCA_027564755.1 Amblyopsis hoosieri
ATTGCAGCCTCCAACCGGAAGCGACACGAAGAAAACTTCGGAAAGTTTCGGAAAGCGACCCAGACTGGAGAAAACGATTGAGATTGGAGCCTCCGACCGGAAGCGACCCACACTGGAGGTCTGCAGCCAGACTGTCTTGTGACAGTCGGGTGAAATTATTTGGTGGTGCCCTGTCATTATTAATTGAAACAATAATTTTAAAGCTTTCAGAACACATCCCCTTATATTGTAAATAAGCATTTTAGGACTCTTGGTATACATTAATTTAGCTATACTGTAATATGAATGTGCGTGCAGGCAGTCACTTCGCTTGTAAGTGCTAAAGCTAGCATGTAATCAGTACAATTGTATGTGAAATTTAGACATGATGACATAATGTTGGGCTCGTGTCTTCGAGTTAAAGGGTGACCTGGTCCCTCGCTTGTCACTGTTACATATTACTAATTTAGCCAGAAAGAATAAAGGAGGACACTGACTCAAAAGTGTTAAGAATTATAGAGAAATGTATTAAAAAGCAATAAACACTCCAAAGATACAATTTGCCACGGCCATGGTAACACATCCCCACAGTCACGTAAGGTCCCGTGATAATGGAATCAGTCCCATTAACAACACCCCCTAACCCTTTTATAGCGACAATATCAGCACGTCACCAATTACCACTTTACCGCCTTTCTTCTTCTGTTAACATCTCGTGTCTGATAGTTTTATACATCGCCCTCTATTCAGGAAATGAGTAGTAATAACAGTAACGTATATATAAAATAAAAGTGGGGTGTGGTTTGTACACGTACATACTGTATATCATATAATGAAAATAAAAGAACAAATAATAACATCATAAAAAATATAATCTCACATATTCCCTCCTTTCACACCATTTCATGGTGTGACACATAAAAGCAATAAAAACACAAGGGAATATAACTATGAGATGCCTATAAAATGAAAAGCAACTATGGTAGTGTTCATAAATCTGTCTGTTGCATGTAATAAACTATACCCATGAATTTAGCATTAATTGAATAATCAAATCACAGCCCTTTGAATTGATTTCACTCAAAATAAACAAATCAACTTTACAATCTCAGCGGGTAAGGGCGAAAAACTCCTGGATTTTCATTGGAAATGAGGAGAAAATTCCCTTACAATGCCAAACTTGTAAAATGGCATTCTGTCTTCAGCCGCTAGTAGTAAAGAAATAAACATACTAATAATCACAGAAACATATATTAAAATACAAATTTAAACCATTAACTCTCATAGGAGTTATATTGTGTTCACCTCTTTGAAAATGTAGACTAGGTTGTCTTAGGTTAGCTCTCAATTGTAATATATTTGTAGCACCTGGGCCGTGTTTTATATGTGTAGCCAATCAAATTAAAACAGATTAATACTGTAACAATGTATCCTAGTGATGAAAATTATTTTTGATGGCGAATTTTATCCAACTTGCATGATCTGATGTTTAACATTTTAATGCCAGTATATTTGCTCCCTGTGTTTTATTTAAAAAAATATATTGACACTCACTGACGGCTAAGTAAAGAATTGAAATTCAATGCTTTTCATACTACTCAAAAAGAGTGTCCTCATTCTTCTGCACATAATAACAAGTCAACTTCAATTTCTGTGTGTGGATATGGATTTGTGTCTCCTACAGATGCCAATAAATTAACTAATGTTCAAGTCTTTCAGACACATATATAGAAACACATGAACAAAATGCCTTCAAACAACAGCACAAAAAGCTTTTTCGTCCCTTCTCCTGTCCACTTGACAAGATGGATCTGATCTCTCATCTCTTCTGCTGCTTCTTGAATGGCTCCATAAGCAGGCTGTGTTGTCAGATTATCAGAGGTTACTAGCACTTGATCTGAATGTAGAAAGTGACTTCAATTTATAATTGAAAATATGTGGCCCACCTACAGTTTTTGTTGTTAAAATTTGGCCTACTTGAATTTGTAATTGAATAGCCCTGGCCTCTATTTTAATTATAGCAGACCTCCGGTGCTGTAGAGGGCGATGTTCCTATTAATGACACGTGATATAACTTCTTCCTCAACTGCAGATTCAGTTCTGTGACGTGGATTTTCATTCAGTATTTTTCAGTCAGTAACTGCTTTCAAAGATTTATTGTTGCGTTTTTACCATTACAACTGTTATTTTAAGTTTTTACATATTTGTTTTTTTGTCGTTTACTCCACACAGTCACTGCAGATTTAACACAACGATCTAACAGGTGAGAAATAGCTGATTTATCATTTATCATGATAAACGTTACTTCGTAACATTGCAGCTCTCTGATACAATGTTTCACTTGAACCTTTGTTTTCATTTGCGATCTAGTTTCATAGTAATGTTCAACAACCACCTCTGTGCTAAATAGGCTAGCTAGTGTTTATTGTGCACATAACAAGTAAGTTATAGTTGTTCCTACATTCACAGATACCAAGATGAGTAAAAGCAAATCATTCAATCTTAAGGATAAGATTAATGGCAATGAAATGGACCTAAGCCTATGTGACCTCACTGAGGTGCCTGTCAAAGAGCTTGTAAGTTACTCCCTCTCTGAAATAAAGTTGTCTGTGGCCTATTTATATAAAATATTTCCCCAGCAGTTGTGTACTCTGGGACATGTACTGTAAGTGTACTAATACATTACACAATCAATAATAGGCTAATGTAAATCCATACATGCAATTGTATAATTTGTTTAAAACGTATACAGAAGTTATCATGATGTAATCTTTTAAGGTGTACTTGTCTTTCCAACAGCTTGCATTCCCCAAAGCAACCGTTTTGGATTTGTCTTGCAACAATATTGCTTCCCTTCCTGTAAGTATTAACACAAATGCAGTACAAACATAAGTCCTAGGCCTATGTGGCTAACCATGTAAATTATAGACCATTAGACCAACCTTTCTAGGGCAGCTGATCTTTGACATGTTTATTCCCCAGACAGAAGGGGTTAGACATAGACACACGTTAATGCATAATAGCAAGATAATAACACAATTGAAAAATACACACACTTTTTAAAATAAAAGGCATTGTAATTAAATTAAAAATATTTAAATTATTCCCATTGAGAACCAATATTATAACTGATTGACTTTGTACTCTAACAGCCAGAATTCTGCAACCTTACGCACCTAGTCAAAGTGGACTTAAGTAAGAACCAACTGACTTCCCTTCCGGATGACCTGGGTAACCTTGGCAACCTGCAGCACCTTGACCTTTACAACAACAAGCTGAATGTCCTACCAGTCAGTTTCTCTCAGCTCAGGGTATGAGACACACACACACACACATTTTCTGTCTTATGTTTTTCTTGCTGTTTTTACTTGAATTTAGCAACTATTTACTGCAACAGTTCCCTTGATATGTGTGTGCCTTTAGAGTCTTAAGTGGCTTGACCTGAAGGATAACCCTCTGGAGCCAAACCTGGCCAAGGCTGCAGGAGACTGCCTGGATGAGAAACAGTGCAAGCAGTGTGCAACAAAGGTGCTAGGAGAGCACACACATTTATGGTGTAAAGGATAACAGTTTCCTATCAACCATTTTTTGCACGACATAAATAACTGGTCATAAAACAACAGGTAGTCTGCCTTGCTAAGCTCAGCCACTGTGAAGAATGATTAACTGCAAAAATGAAAACAAAATGTAACCTGACCACATCTTTCTAGCCATTTTGAGGTTTGAGATTTCTTTCTGCCATATTTTCTTGCAGGTTTTACAGCACATGAGGGTTCTGCAGGATGAGGCGGATCGAGCACGAGAGAAGCGCCTCCTGAGGGAGAAAGGTAGGCACTGCAGCGTCCCCGCATCACCACCCCGTCACGCCTGTTAACCTTCCCTGAAACTTTTGACTCCTGTTAGAACTTGAGAGAAAGAGAGAGGCGAAGCAGAAGGATCGGGAGGCGAAAGAAAGGGAAACTCGTAAGCGCGAGAAGGCAGAGGAGAAGGAGAGGAGGCGGAGAGAATACAACGCCCAGATGGAAGCGCAGGTGGCTCAGGAACAGCAGAAGAAGAAGAGAGAGGAGAGGAAAAAGAGGAATGGACAGGTGGCAGGTAGGCCTGCAGAGCTTGGTCGAAGGCGAAGTGTGTGTGTGTGTGTGTGTGAGAGAGAGGGTAGGGGATGATGGGTAAAACCTTAAAGCTGGAGTCTATGAATGTTGTAATGGTGTGTGGTATATGGCGGGGTCACATGCTAAAATGAGCATGCTGTTATATACAGCAAAGAACACACACAATTTGCAAATATACATGGGTGATAATTCTAAAAAGTTAGGGAGAAATCTCCAACTATTTCCCCAGTGGTGATGTATCCAGTTAAGAAACATTTTCACTGATGTTAGCCATTTTGTTTGAATTTCTCCAGATAAGAAGACTGCTGTGGAACCAGCCCCCAAACCTAGACGTTCTGTCATTGGCCTGCTGTTAAGGCTCCTCCTACTAGTCCTGCTGGGATTGGCCGGAACCGCCGCTGCCTGTCAGCTGACAGACCTGCGAAGGGAAGCGGTCTGCGGGCCTGTCAATGTCGCCGTAGATACCAGCATATCCTGGGCCAAGGAGCAGGAGATAGTGGTCCGACAGCTCGTGCAGAACCTGTCCTCCATGGCCAAAGACTTTCTAGAATCTACACATGCTTCAAAGAACTAAACCAAAGCCCCAGATGTCCTGGGCCACAGGGTTCCCGCCCCCACCTCAGATTATTTGGAATGATCGCTAATCAGTGAATATGCTTATCTTGTTTTTTTTTTTTGGTATGCTGAAATGGTAAATCTCTTTAGGTGGGAACTCGTGCAAGTGCCACGCTGCTTTGTGGTGTCGGGGATGTGAATAATCTGGATCTGTAGATGGACATGAAAAGATCATGTTAAATTCCTATGGAATTGTCATTCCCGTTTGCACTATAGTCTGTTTTTAAACGCTGGCTGCATTGTCTTAAATTACAGCCCATTGACCACATTATAGACCAAACGGCTAGTTGTTCAGTCACTGGTGCATTACATGGGAAATGTGTTCTATTTGACATATGCCCAGTGATATCATGTGGCAGTTGGCTCTGACTGCTACAGTGGTATCCAGTTGAGTGTTAGTAGCACTCTAGATCAAAGTCATCATCCTAATGTTAAGTCTTAACAGATACAGTATGCAGTACATATTGTGTCTGTTGACCTACTGTACGTGTCAGCCAACACCACCTCAGCAGTGGTGTCCCTGCATTTCAAAGGGCTGCACCAAGCCTATCATTATATTATTTAAACTTCTAGCCAAACCTTTTCAGCTGTTATTCAAAGGCTCGGGATACTATGTATATGGTGCCACGTGTTGGTAATGAATTAGCTGTCAAAAAGTCTCAAGTGCTTGTCTTTATCATTTAATTGGGGAGATTGAATATAGCATTTCCCACTCTACAACAAATAACGAACGTATGAGGATTGAGGAATCTAGTGAATATTAAAATTGTGATGTGCTTCTTCATATTGGCTGTCTAAGGGACAGGCTTAATTTAAAAAGGCATTTGCTTTTGCTACATTCAAATTTGCCAGCATCAATAAAAGGCTATGCACTGCAGAAATGTCTGAATGTTGTATTTGTCTAGGTGGAACATTGTTAGTAGGCTTAGTAGGCTGTTACATTGTGAATCTTAGCTAGTTAAGTCCTTGAAAAAACAATTTTAAACCAGTATTTTAACATTTTAACTCCAAAAGCTTCATAGTAATATACAGTCCTATTGTACAAGAACATTTTCAATTAAAGCATTTACTCAAGAGTACAAGCTCTAAGTGAAGGGTCCATTACATAAGTAGCCTATGATAACAGCTGAATTGTGCAACCCACATTCACCATTAGTGTGACCACATTGTTCTCTAGTATACATCTTATTCAAAGTATCCAGAACCTTAAAACCTATGGCAGACTTTTGAGCAATCAGCTACTCAAGTTCACGTAGCAAGAGAAAGCTGGGTTTTGAATTATTGAATGCCAGGATGTTGCCTATGGTAACTATTATTGATGAAATTAAGGCTACAATTGCAAGTTAATGATCCTACATGAAGTGTTATAACAAAACAAAGTGTTCAGAACATTCACAAATCTGAAGATGCACTTGATTAACGGTCACAGCTTTTATACATTAAGAGTACAATTAAAGACACACTTTGAGAAAGACTTACATAAAATGGATGCAAGACACGTTTCACTTGGTTACAAAAACTATTTTCTTGTTTTAATTTTAGTCCAATATAAGCTGTTTCAACAGCGTAATAAATAATGATAAAAAAAAAATAAAAATATGAACCGAGATTACCTTCACTGCCATACTACGCCCTCATTTGTTCAAGAGGTTTTTTTTTATTTTCACAACGGTCACATCTAGTGAGGGTTCCAGTTCCACTATTTTACAGGTGGAGACCAGATTTAGAGAGCGGGACCTATAGCTGTCAAACCTGCAGGCATTACAGTTCTAACAACTGAATATGCATTTGCACACGTATTAACCAATAGTTATTTCCCCTAGTTATTAAGTATCAGGGGAAATAATTCTAGATGTATCTGAGTAGGCCATATATGTTCAAGTTGATCTTACCATTTAGAACACAATGGCCATCCTGAAGTCTACACGACCCTGTTCTTCTTTTTTATGAAAATGTCTGTCTAATAGATGGAATGGTAGATTCATATAATACTGTCTGATTAGCCTCCTGCCTGGGGAGTAACATGACTGCTTCTGTGCGCAGACAAAATTTATTGTAAAGTTCCAGATAATGGAAATAATATGTCTGCGTTTCTAAAATAAAATGCATTTAATGACAGCTCCGGCCCCTCTGCAATAAAAGCCAAGGACAAAATATTTCAGATGACAACTAGGCGTTACATCTAAAACAACTGCACAGTATATGGAGGCAGAATATATTGCACTTCTGTGCATCCATGCATTATCATAAATAACAGTTCTCTACTCAGTCCCTCTAGCCGCTGTAGGCCAGAGTTCCTCGTCATTATAAGCAGACTTGAGATCTGGACACGCCCCCAGAACGTACTGCCTCACAGCGACAAGTCCTGTGGTGAATGGAGCACAATTAATGGAGCATCACTGCGCGGCCACTTGCTGTCTGTGGCCAGAGGCCTGGTGATATTCTCTCTCCTTGATGTAGGCCATGTCACCCAGGAGTCTTGTCCGAATGGACTGGTCCACAGTCATGCCCAGGGTCACCTCCTTAAACACCTTACACACCGACAACTGCAAGACAGACACAAACAATATGGCAGTGGCACAGAGTCCTTATAGGCAAGTCTCGCCACTCGGCAGCCATCTTTGAAACACCCCGGGCAGTTATTTTGGAAGACTGTATTGAAATGAATGGGGAGAAAGACATAACTGCCATTTCAATGGTCACCGGGACATTAAAACTGCATGTATACAATCGCAAAAGGTTTGGTGACTTTGTCCCAAAATAAGATTTAAAAAGCCATTTTCCCCACAGGTTAAATGTCTACTACACATGCGCAACAAACTTACAAAGCATACTGGCTCTTTTCCTCCAACTGGCAAAATCACCAATTCATAATTTTTCCACATCTCCATTCAAAATTATACATGTGGCATGTCTCCTCTATATATTGTCGCTGGTAGAGTCAACCTTGCATGTCTGACACAGTGTGTGGGTGTGGTGTGTGAATGATTGAATGTGAGGCTTAGACCGTTCCGACCTGTCAATCATGCATCAATAATAACCAATCAGATTTTCCAAATTTGTCATTAGATGTGCTTCGGGAATGTGCAATTCCGACGAGATATCCTGTCGACCTATAGTGTACGGCAAAAGTTAATGAATAAGTTAATAACGCTGGATTAAAGGTTGTGGGAGGCAGCTGAACTGAAAGCGAACATCATTAACAAACACAAGGCTGTATTCTTAAAGGTACAGTAAGACAGCGAAAAATAGGCCTTGGCCTTTAGCACCGTTACTGGCTAATGCTTATCATTACAGCCAGTGTTGGTTCTCTTGTTAAGAATACTATATGAATATGTATATCCTTGACTACAGACGTTTATGCCTGTAGAACGCTGTTTGACAAGGTAGACTATTTGGGAGGAAGCAAACTGCAACATTATTAGGAATATGAGAAATAATGTGATAGAATGTCCCATAAATTAGACATTAGATTAGCATGTGGGACATTAGATTAGCATGATGCTATACCATGGTGCTTACATCCTGACATAGCAACCAAAAGGATAAGGTTTTAATTTATCCTATATTTCTTTCATCTGCTTCCTTTAACAATTTTTATTAACGTATGTCATTTCAGTATCATGTTATGTATCTTCATTGTATTCCTTTAAGCACCCGTTTTTATGCACCCATTTTTATTAATGTTGTTTCTCTATTGTTTATGGGAAGCACAACTGTACATGTATTCCTCTCTGTAAAGCACTTTGAACTGCAATTCTGTATGAAAAGTGCTATATAATAATAATTATATTATTACTACTAGCAACAGTAACGAATGCGGGCGGGTCTTACAGCCTGAGTCGGAAAGGTCTATCCTGTACAGTGCACTCCCGGACTATCCGGAAGGTTAGAAAAGCTAAGCACTATAAATGCAGTCCATATACACAGGACATGAGGTGTTATCATTACATATAGCAATGCCTCTGCACTCTACTCACCAACGCAATGCTGGTTTTCTATCCAGCCCATTTTATGAGGACCGGAATGAAAGCAATTATCTACTAGATGGTTAACTGCCTTCATTGGCATCTGTGGTCTGTAAACACACCCAATTCCAATTAAAAGACTAGTCTGAAAACCAGCAGGACTGGAAAATGGATCCCTCCTTGTCCAATTGGAGGTTACAGTTAAGATGTTATTTTATGGGAATTCCCATTGAGACTTAGATTGCTTTACACAACAAGCACATTATTACAATAACTGCACAAAACAATTATTCTCCGCTTGGCTACATCATGAAATATGAGCGCTGATCTTCTCACCTCGCGAAAGTTGAGCTTCTTAAACATGGCGATGCTGACTTTGTTGTCCAGCCCAATCTTCGCCTCAAACTTCTGGATCCCTAGTTTTGTCATCCCTTGTGGAGTGAGAACACAATGATCACCATGGCAATGGCTAATGGGCATTTCTCTGTAGTGTAATGCCCACAATGGTGGCACAGCAAGCGCAGAGCATAAATACAAAAGGACTCACCGTAGCACATCATCATACAAGTGACCTCCTTCCCAAGGCCTTTGCCCCTGTAGCTGGGCTCTGTTACAGAACACAGAGAGAGAGAGAGAGAGAGAGAGAGAGAGAGAGAGAGAGAGAGAGAGAGAGATTGTTCATATGTAATAACATAGTGGAAAGGTAGGCCTCAAATTCTTATTCACATTACAATTAGATGCAGTAGACATATGTATGCTGAAATTAGATGTCTTGTACGCGTATAACCTGCTATCATGATCTCCAACTCAGCCAAAGATGGGTCACTGGGGTCAGTCAGGAAGATGTTAACATCTCCCACCATGCATTGCTCTTCCTGTACCTCAGGGTTGACCCAGCGCTGCTTGTCTAAGATAATGAAGGTGCATTCTAGTAGTATAGGAGGAGAACACCGCAGTGAGCAGAGGAATATATTTGTTAAGTGTATACACACAAATGTGTCAAGTCTGGCCTTAACCACACACACACACAAACACACTTCAGGCCAGACTTAATTATATTGTATTCTACTATATGATATTGTATATTTCCTGTCAGTGGCACAAAGGCCGACGCTAAATAATGTTCTGTCATATTCACACCACAATTATCTTACTGTCGTTATCTTCCCTCCAGCTCCTCTGCATGTCATATTCCTGTTCAAGCGTTAGAGGCTCTGAGGATGTTTGCTGCTGTAGCTCAGCGGACTTCATCCATTCGTGATACCTATTAGCAACAGCATAGGCAGGGTTGAATGAAGAAGCAACAATGACGCTAACGCTAAGAATCATCAGACTATGCAAACCAGTAGACAAAACAATCTAGCAGACACATAAACCATAATAACAGCTGTACAGCGTATCCTGTGCATCTCGTACAGCCGTTCCTAGCTAAGGTGAATGGACTGTTATGTGGTGAGGAGTAATGTTTACCTGGGCACATGATCTGCATTGTAAGGCACCAACACGACTCTCTCGCCCTCTAGCAAGGTGTTTTCATTTATCTTCATTGTGCTAAAAGCAACGGTGTAGTGATAAAGTGATGACGTTTACAAAAAATAAAGGTACAAGCTCAGCTACTGAGCTCCACTTCCGATCTCGCACTCGTTGGTTCAAGCTGAAGTGATTGGTTCGTGTGCTAGCGTCATCTGCCGGCAGAGAATAGAACGTTATGTTTCACACTATCGCAGCATAGGGTTGACTCTTCTTGGTTGTTACAAGGACAAAATCAAGCTTGAGCTTTAAAGCAACGAATGTGCTTACTTGTTTATTTATATTTAATTTTTAAATAAAACAATTTTAATCTACAAACCAGAAAGGGAATATGTGTACAAACAAGAAGGAGTAAAATACTTTCACAATGGTGAAAATGAAAATATTTTGGAACATAGCAGACAATGTAAAGTAACTTATCCTGAAAAAAGAAAAAGAAAGCAAATAAATAAACAATTGTAAACAATCGAAGATCACAAGGGAGCAGGATAAGAGATGTAAACAATGCTTTTTGCCTTTCTATTAATATTCATATTATACCTAACATTCAGCCACTCAAAGAAGATTTTAAGAGTACTGCCTTTCCACTTACAGATATGAGGTATGTCAATTAATAATAATCACAAGATTGACAGAATTTGAAATGCATCCAACAATCAACATAAAGCAATCAATCTTTGTAATTAAAAGTGGGAATGTTGTACATGTTTAGAACAACCAGTCATGAACATCAGACCAAAATCTGGTGTATGAACAATTGAAACATTTTATGATTTAACTTTTACATTTTACATATTTGTAAAGTGGTCTTATTTATCACGGGACCATAAGAAACACAAGTACACAGAAAGTAATAAACAGATTTGAACAGAAACCCATTTATTATTAATGTTGTAACAAGAATGCAGTGTTCGTTAGCTGCTCCTGGCCAGTCCATGCCAATGTTTGACCATCTCCTCTGGCGTGCTGACCATGTCCATCCAGTGTTGTAACTGTGGGCCACGGGCATACATGAAAGGCCCCAACACCACCACCCCAAGCACAGCGGGAGGCTCTGGCAGCAGGACAAAAACAGAGCTGGGCTGAACAAGTAGTTATAATTTAAAGGCTAAACATCACCTTCGGTACTAGCGTTAAGCCACATCTTAATCAACCTTCACACTGTTCTCTCTGCAAATTTAAGGTGCAGGGGCGCAGTAGGGGGGACGGGGGACGGGGGGATACGTGCCCCGCACTTTCGTGAGAACAATATCGTCCCCCCCACTGGTGAGTAAAAAATTAGGTAGGTTTTGGTTTTTATTTGACGTGCTCTGTC
>JAODUE010002838.1:0-11519 GCA_027564755.1 Amblyopsis hoosieri
TTATTTTCTTTATATATATACATGCCAGATATCTATGTATTAGTGTCTGTTAGACACATCCATCTGGGGAGGTGTCCATTCAAAATGTTTTAATAGGGCATGCGCTTTCAAAGAAATCCTTGGCATGTGATTGGATGAACCTGTGAACCAGCAATGCCTGTTGTTAAATCCCCTCTTGCGGAGTCATACTGGCTAGTGATTTAGAACCCTGGTGAATCATTTAGAATTCTGACATCATTATTTCAACAAATCAGCAACAAATAAACGATAAAATCTGTGTGTTTCTTATCTACTTTACCTTTGTGATTGTTTGTTTAGACGTGTGAGTAGATCGGCAATGTGGAGCTTGCAAGGCTCGCAAATGGCAAATGCAAGCAATCTGGAGCTTTTTTTTAATGTTATGTATTTTCTCTGAAACACACCAAACTGTAACATTCACAGAAATAACCTGTGATTGTCCTTTTAACCAGAATCAACACCAGAATAATCACTTATCATGCTGGATAAGCTTGTTGATATTTGAACAAAATCAAAACAAACACCCTTCAATGCCATCGGGTGCTCCCTCAGAAGGCCCTCCCCTCCCCATACATTAGAAATGCACGGCCAAGGCATTTTTATTATTATATATACTATATTGTTGAGTGGTGAGGTCTGCATCACTTTGGTTTGTGTTCACATTTACAGTGCCAGGGCTATGTCAAAATACCATATAGCTTTTTCAGCACACATAATGGGCAGCTATAGTGGTCCATTAGGAGATTTTCATGGAATTTAAGAAAAGTATACAAGCAAACAATAGCTGACTCTCCCTTTAATTTGATCATTTTCACTTTACTCAAAATAATATGCCTGGTGTCTTGTTCTATACCTTGTTGTATTGTAACATATTTTCAATAACTATAAAATGTAATTTGAGTTTTGTCTGCTGACATTTCAATGTGTTTGCTTTAAGGTCTCAGTGAGAAGTGAGGGCCTTCACGGCACTTTAGTCTGTTACATCAGCTACAGTACAGTAGATGTGTTGGCATGATAGACTGGTTACTGGTACTGCCTGTCATGTGGTGTGTGGTGTACCCTGATCTACATCAGTCTCAGCGTTAAGTACTACCTCATGGCCTGAGTAATTATGTGAGGCTTCGCCTAAGCCTGCCAAGGACAGAGTCGGATATGTATTGTATCGTTGGGGACATACCGTTTTTTGCTGGTGAATAATTAATTTGTTACATTGCTGTAGAGATGATTTGAATTATGCATTTTTTGGGTGGAATTGTGTCTCATGGTTAGATCACCAGTATTCTGTGGTATTAATTCAAGTAACACAGCTCTCCCAGAACTCAAAAGGCTTTTTACTGAAATACAAAGTGCTCAGTTCGGGGGGTGGGGGTTGGGGTCAGGAAAGTAGCTGTTCATGATGGATTCAGCCAAATGAAAGTCACAGATACATTATGAAGAAGGACTGTACCTTCAATTATAAAATGGAATTTATTTACTGGGCATTTCTCACACCTCACACTGTGCTGTACAGTGTTATTGGAGGTGAGTGGAAAATCCTTTCCGTAACTCCCCTATTTGTACACAACCCTTCTGATGCAGATCTTCTGCATTGAGGGTCTAATCCTATCAGACACAACACTTGCTTAATCCCTAATAACCTTGCCTGGAACCTTTAATAGATTAGAGTGTTGATCTATTGAGCAGAATACAGTTTACAGTTGGTGCATGCTATAGTGCATGTTATAGGGTTCCATTGAATCCAATGGGGGAGAGAATTCAGTCGATTCAACATCGCATCATAACACAAAGAAACATTAATAACCACTATTGAGACTCAGAAATGAGTTATGAGGTTGTAAAAATCATCATCCCTGGCAAACCGAGCTGTAACATAATCAATTCTGGGAGTGCACAAATACGTGTCACATTATTATACAAATAATAAATGAACATTAGGCAGCTGGTAATGCAACCAATTTATCTTTGTGAGGGTCGCTAATGGCACAAAACACTCCGTGTGAACTCAATGGAGAGAACTTCATACATTTGGGTATTATCCATTAAAATTGAAATGCAATCAGTGTTTTAATCTTCAGCTGTGACTCTTTCGCTAGAGTCACTGGTGCTGAAACAACAGCCAGCTCAATCTAATATCAATCCATCATACAGGGTTGTGCCCACTGGACGAAACTGCTGAGACAGAGAGATGAGGGGCATTAGATGAGTTTTGCCAGTGGCATGGGATTCTAAGTTGCGACAAATGTGGATTGATTTCTCTGGACCTTATTGGAGATTTAACAAACTGTCCTCATATACCCAGCCGTTCTATCATCATTGATATAACAATGAATATAAGTATACCGCTTTGAACTCTGCACGACCTTCGTTGAGTGATGACAGGGCGCTGCACCTCAGATGTCCTTGCTAGTGTGCTCTGCTAGCTTTCCTGTAGCTTTCCTGTGCTCATTAAATATCCACTCATCAGGACACGGGGTCACGGGCATTGGGACATTGCGGCTCTCAATTGTCTACGGATGGTATTAAATACCGGAGAGGCTTGGACTGAGTGTTATGGCCACACCCATCCCTGCAAACACAGCCATCATGATGTAGCCAAAGGATTAGTCCGTTTCACAGGCATTCACCTCAGCACAGCGCCAACCACAATAACGTTATGGCTCACATTAACAGAGGGGTGCGAGCCTTGTGATGGGTGAATGAGTTTGTGTGTGTGTGTGTGCGTGTGTGCGTGTGTGTGTGTGTGTGCGTGTCCATGTGTGCACCCACACACACATACTCTCGGACATGCACACAACATGAGCACTGCCACACATTGTGTCCCTCACAATTCAATAGCTTGGTAAAGCCCAGACATCGTAAACAGGATTTATGTCGTTTAATTAAGCTTTTGTACAATTACATTTATTTACAGCTGCATGATGCAGGCTATGGGAGTCTCTTAGCAGAATAAGATAGCCAGAGGGGCCTGTAATTTTTGTCCTTTAGTTCTCATTGTTCCCAGGGTTTGAGAACAAGCATGTACCTCAGCATGTACTCTAGGCTACAGTACAGCAAATACATTTGCATTTAGAATACATTAATTTGCTACTCCCTCAATAAGGCATTTTGAAATTCATATTCCAAAGACTGTCTATGAAACCTTTTTTTATTATACATTTTTTTTGTGTGAATTTGTTATTAAACATTTATTTTCACTGTAATAATTTGCCTTTCAGAGTAACTGCGCTTAATGAAAAGCATGTATACAGCATGGCATAGCATACAGTTGGCCTACCCTGCAATCTGTTAATGCAAATTCAATGCAAGATAATTATGCAATGGTGATATATTTGGTTGTCACATGCATGCAGATTATAACTCAAGGAATCCAGCTTTGGTGTAACAGTGACCTCTACTGGACACATGCCTAATGATGTGTAATACTAGCATATCTGCTCTGCGGCTGGTTTTGTTAATAATGAGGCACAGACACATTAGATTCCGTGTGGCAGTTGATAACAATTGTGTTTTAAGCAGCAGCTGCCATTTCAGTAACCTAGTCTCTGTACCAAGAACCAACGTTATAGTGTTTGTTTTGTTGGCCAGATATGGCACTGGAAACACTGTCCCTATTGTATTAGTTGTGGCCATATTATGGAGACGTTTATAGTCAAGGACATGTCGAACACCAGAATGTATTGTCTTAGAAAATCAGATCCATTTTGAGCAGAAATGCACAACTAAAATATCTAGAATAAAAACTGGTCTGTTTAAAAGTCATGAACCAACACATTCGTTAATGGTTTAATGTTACATATGTGAAAGCCTCGGTAGCGATATAAAATATTGTTGAATGCAATACAATAGTTTTTTTTTTTTTTACATTACTGGAGGGAGAACTTCCGTTTTCATATGGTATTATACAAATGACCAGTAGAGGGTGCATTACGCACACATTTCCTCTGTATATAGACATGCTACAATGTGAAAGGTCAGTTAAATATTGCTTGCATTTTGTAGTCTGTAGCATAAATATACTGTATAAGCCTAGTCTTATGATTAAAATGTGTCAATTGAACACTAAGCAATGACTTCAAGTAATATACAGCATTACAAATAACAGTAAGGCTGCCTTCTTTTGGAAAATTACTTTTCCTCTGCACTGACAAGCAATTAATCAATTTAGACTTTATTAATAACAGAGTGAGAAACCCACAGTTTATAGCTTTTTCTACTTTTCAGAAACAAGCCATGCTCATAGCCCACGGTTTGTTGTTTTATTTGTACATCATGCCCTCTTGTCAACCCTTCTGAATAGGAGGGCAGATGAAACTAAGCTTGGAAATGCAACAGGCCCTGAGGCAGCACAGCTGAATGCAGAAGCCTTCTTCTCATTATGGTCCTCTTGGATGCCACTGGGCCTGGGGAGGAAAAGCTAACACAAAATAATGAAATAGAGAAAGAAACAGGGATGGGTGAATAGAGAGAGATTATATTTCAGACCAGAGAGTTTGGAGATTATACAGTAATGTAATGTCAGTCACACAGACTAAAGTTGTTCAGAGAATATGTATTCCAATCATTGTTTAAGTTCATGCAGTATGTTGTAGACTAACCTGTACAGTATGTTTACGTTATAATACATACATACATACAAACATATATATATATATATATATATATATATATTTATATGTATGTATGTATGAGATTTCAGATTTTTATTGTTAATACATTTGCAAGTATTTTGGGACATATGCAGGTATCCATAATGCCATGAACAGGTATTTATGTCATTTTGGGTAACAATTGTATTAATAAAAAAATGAACATACATACAAGCACATGTCACATACATGTATGCATGTACTGTCCATGTGGCTGTATGTGAAATGCTATATTTGATAGTCCTGTTGAGCAACACAGAAACTGAATATACATATTACAGTGACTTAAATTATGTTATTACAATGAACCAGGTATAGTTAGCTAGCTGCATGCTATACTCTGCTACAGCAGTCAAGAAAATTGTTAGAAATAGTCCCTGTCTAGCCAGTGATGACTAAACCATACCTAATTATCAGGAAGATAATTCTCAGTGAAAAGAAAAAAGGTCTAAAGCCAATTGAATGAATGTGCAAAAAACACCATTAAGATCTTCAGTAAAGCAATACTTAAAATCTGTTAGTTTTGATCCAAACAAATCCATAGAGGAACGGCTGAAAAATAACATTTACAGCACATTAAACATGTATCAAGACATTAATAAACAGGAGTGCTGGGAGCGATTCCATATTCTCATACAATTTACTAGTAAGGTGAAGCAGATGGGGAACACGTGTGTGACAAAGAGAGAGAGAGAAAGGGAGAGAAAGAGAGAGAGAGAGAGAGAGAAGGAAATGCAAATGAAATGTGTGGGAATATACAACAGAGGTGATTTCTAATTAATTGCCAAACAGGTTTTCCCCGGGTAAAAAAATACATAAATAACAGGCTAAACCTTGTCAAGATAATTCTGCAGCATTCTACAAAATTGGGCTGCTTGGCTTTAAGATTAGTTAAAACAAAGCATAGTAAGTTCACTTTTTGTTATTTGCTTCAATTAGGTGTAAGTGTTGCAATAGAGATAAAAACTACTGTATATTGGATTTCTTTCTAGTTTTAAATCTAGTGCCCTAGATTTTCCCACCTGGAGTGCCATTATTTTTTACCGTGGTGTCTAACACACAATGCCTAAAGACAAAACGAAATATTTTCCTGTGTTACTCATGTTATTTATTGGCTCATGGGAGCTGTTCTGGTGAGACACAAGTTCATCACATTGCATGCAACATATTTTATCACATAGACCCCAGAGAGAAGATTAACCAAAACAGATACGAGAAACTCACATCATAGCTCCAAGGGCTTGATTTATAATGCAATCTGTTGTAATCTAAATTTGTTTTACATTACTCATGCATGAATACTTATTCAGCAGGATAAATTACATGTTATCGAGTTACAAAATGATGTAAGCTTCACATGGAAAAATACAGTATTATGCTATTATTGTCCTGATAGCATAGCTGAGGATATCAAATAACAAAACATGGCTGTCAGATAGAATGTTATGGTTATTTTGGAGGGAAAAATGCAAATGCAAAAAATGCAAATATTGTTCTAAAAGAAAATCAACAACAGTGCATTTTCAACTTCCTATTGCTCTGGGCCTATATGATGTTGAAGCAGTTAACTGTCATCGTCTAACCTGTACAACCTGGACACACACACACACACACTGTTGTCTGCTGTTAACTCTCTTTAAGGTGAATGGAGTTATGACTGCAAAACCACTCTACCGGGTGCAATAAAGCAAACATAGCCAATTCAGGGAGATGTCAATCAAATTGGCTCTTTACACCTGTGCTAAGATAGTCCAGTGTCAAAATAACTGAAAACATAAGTTTGTGTGTGAACAGTGAAAAATATAATTTACTCTGCGCACAGTAGTACTTACAGGTAACTGTGATAAATGCCCATATGAGTATATCAATTATTGAAACATAAAGAGAAGGGCTGAGGCTAAATATGCACTATGCTAATGATGCTCTCCTCACATTCACACAGAGAGAGAGAGAGAGATAATTATTAATTCCAGAATGTACATACCCGATGGGCTAGACCACAGGGAGCCTGATCAAGTAGAATTAAACAACACACATCCGTGTATAGCAGTAGGGGGGTTGCACAGGTGATGCTGTAACAAAGCCAGTCTAAGTGGTGGGTTTGCTAAGCACAGCTCAGATCAATAAACACGTTGCCAGGCTGCTACTCCCTAGAGACCACCCGAGTTGATCTAATCAAAACATAGCAGGCATTTACATACCTCTGTCTTTGTGTACAAACAGGCATAGCACACACGCGCAAGCACAGACAGGCCTGTGTGCACATAGACAAAATGCTATCACATTGACTTTTGATTGACTGCCAACCACATTCATTACGTTAGATTCTTTAACTCTATAGAGAGGGAAGAAGAAAGGTAGCATGAAAGAGACACAGGTTTCTTATGATAGAACAGAACAAAAGGCTTAAGGCTGTCCGCATACACCTGACTTCCACTGGGACAGGGCGTGGTATTAATCCTCCGTTGACTTATCGGCTCCCTGCATCACCGTCCATCACCGGCTTGTTTTTCCAATTTATAGTAAGTCGTAAAAGATGGCTGACACCATGTGCATTAACTAATAAAAGAGCAATGTTGGGGAATTACAGTTTCTCAGATAAGGCCGATTATGCAGACCCTGCATAATACTTAGATCTGTGCTTTAATTCCCTAGTGCAGAACTCACAGCATACAGAAGAATGTACAGTATGTTGGGTCTGGTCTGTGTTAGGACCACCTCTGAAGACAACCCTGTGAGAGGGAACTGGTTCCATTCTGGCTCCACCCAGCCACTATGAAGTCTCATGTTGGTCTCACAGTATTGATCTGTGCATCCTATTATAGGCCATGAGGAAGGACAATTGATGGAATGTTGCTGCCCACTGCCTCAGCTAGACCCTGCCCATTAAACACTCAGAGGAGCCAATCAATTGTTAATATTCCAGAAAGCCTGATTAATGGACCTAACTTGATAATGTGCAGTGAAATATAGTTTTGGTGAATTTGTATTGAAATAACTGAAAAGTGTTTTGCAGAGATGGGTCCTGGGGACCTGCATGTTTTAGATGTTTCCCTGCTACAACACAAATGGTTCAAATGTAATTGGTAATCTCTGCAGAAGCCTGATGACGATGCATTCAATTGAGTCAGGTGTGTTGGAGCAGGGACACACAGGGTGAAACACGGCATTAGGCCTCACTATGTTAGTATGACTGAATCGTAAACGTGTGTAATGATGTTGATGCGATGACATGATCACAGCAGTACACAGCACTCAAATATACATATACGATCGATATGCATTTGTTTCTTATGATTTCATTTCACATTCAGAGATATAATGGCCTTTTTATTGGACATATTTAACACTTATATATTTGTATTTATTTAATAATTATGATTTGTAAATATATTCAGATTTTCTTTTTAATAGAAGAGGATATAAATCAATGTGTGGTTGCTTAACAATGCTTAACATGTCACACTGTTTTGTTTTCTGTAGGCAAGGATGGTTTGAGGAGCATTACATTTGTGTCATCCGGGCCTAGTGGACCAGACTGCTGTCCTGTAATTCCTGCACTGGCGTTGTCAACTCTGAACACGTCTTTGGGGACACTCCATTATTTACACCATTGGTCCCGATGTGACTTGACAGGAGCTACGGGAAGAGCATGAATAAACCAGAGGGCCCTAAAAGCAAGGGTGGGGGTTGAGGGTGACGGTGGGATGACTCGAGACTGTGTTGAGGGCTGCAGATTGCGTGCACATGTCACCATGGCTGCAGACAGTAGTTCAGAAATAGATGGTGACAGAGAGAGAGAGAGACACACATGCACACATGCAAACAAAGGAGCAAAGAAAACACATTTAGACAGTCGGTAATCATGCAATGACTGTGAGTCTGCGTGCTCATCAGGGTGTCTTATCACTTTTTGCATTGTGCTACTGCAGCTCGGCCTCTGCTGTTACTTCCTCTGAGCGGAAGAGATAGCGCCGTGTTAGACTGTGCTTATAGTGACTCATCAGCTCACATAGACAGGCAGTGCACTGCTGCTCTACAAGGGACAACAAGCATTCGTCATTTAGCCCCAGTAATAAAACCAAAATAATAGCCGGTGACTTCATAGACAATGTAGTTGATGTGTGTGTGTGTATATGCATGATGCACGTTGCACACTGTGCAGTCCATCTTGTTCCTATTCCAACCAGAGTTTACCCCTCATGAGGTGTACGGCCATGTGTGTGCGATAACAGCTATTTGTTTCATGATGTATGCCGGCAATTTTTGCACGCAAACAAATTCACACGCGCGCACACATGCACATGCACGCGCACACGCATGCACACACGTGCACACAATGTGTGTGCACATAGACAAAACACTTAAAGCTGATATTTCTAAGTACATTTCTACAGGAAGTGCTTCTAATGACAAGCCCAAGCTCATTGGTCCCGTGGGGGTTGCTGTCCATCTTGCAGCAAACCCCAGACGGGAACCGCCTATGGTGGTGCCAGAGTGATATCATCCGATCATCAAACTCAAATATGGGCTTCACGCCACCCAGTGCATTTCCACATAGTGAAAAGCCTTCACCCCGCACTTCCCCCTTCTTATATTAAGGACTTTTTTCTGCAAATATTGATTCTGCAGAACAAGTGAGATTGCCTTGTCCAATAAAATGGCCATTATATATACCTCTGAATGTATGCCAGGACAATTAGGCTTCTTAACTCCAATCTTTAAAATCACAAGCCTACCTCAAGTCAAATCCAGCTTGCTCTCTCAATAAGTGTCTCTTATTGGTGCACTCCATTAGTTGTAATGGTAGTGTGTCTGTGTAGTATCACATGTCATTGTGTTTGTGCTTGAGTGCTCTTAATTCCCACCAGGACCCATCTGGACAAGATGACAAGGGCACAACCAGGCACACGTCTAGCTTCATGAATATAATGTACAACCTTAATCATATCACAGACTTCATTTCATTAAACACAATATAAGTGCATGACAATAGTTCAGAGTTCAACGTTTTTATAATTAAATTAATGAATGAATAGCAATAAATAATAAATAGACTGAATGATGATGTCCTATGGAGCCATATACAATTACTAACCACTAATGTACATTGTTCTCTTCCAACACTTACAGTGTCCACATAACTGCAAAAGGACATATTGTAATATTTTGTTTTATCATTCTAAAACAGACCCATGGAGAGAGAGAAACAAAAAAGTTATAATAAAAAAAAAAAAAAACATTAAAGGTGGGGTCAGAGATTGTAAGCTACAATAATACACTTTCTGTCAAATTCAGTGAATACTCACCATCCTCTAGCAGGGGTGGGCAACTTTTTTCATTGAAAAATGTCAGAGAACTTTGCGGGCCACTTTAGGTTATTTACCAACATGCTAACATTTTAAATGAAAACACAAAATATCTAACTTTTTAACTTGCACATTTATGCATATAGGCTATACCTATGCATACCACTTTCATAATCAAATGTAACAGTTCACTTTAACTATGTATTTTTTTACGCAGCAGTAAATAAAGTAACATTATGCAGAGCTTGTCAAGTAATTTGATGTTTTCTATATTATATATATACATCATATTTTTTAAATGTTTGATGCACTGGGTAGAATGTCTCAAAGGGCCTCATCCAGCCCCCGTGCCTGACTTTGCCCAGACCTGCTTCTAGCTGCTTGTTATAATAATATCCAGTGTTTCTACATGGTTCTGGTTCTGTAAATGTGAACACAAACTATCCTAAGTTTAGTAATGCAGGGGTGGAGCTTCTGAGGGAGCACCCTGTTGCAGTTCAAGTTTAAATATCAACAATCCTTCTCCATGTATGTTCTCAAAATTCTAATTTCAGTGTTCAATCCTTGGGCATGAACTAATTGCATTTATTTGTTATTTGATCTTATTTGTATCTGTTGTGTGTGTGTGTGTGTGTGTGTGTGTGTGCGTGCGTGCGTGCGTGCGTGCCTGCGTGCGTGCTTGCGTATGTATGTGTGTGTGCGTGTGTAGGTGTGTGGGAAAGATTCATGTTTTCCTGTGACCATCCAAATATAGTGTGACTGAGTGGACCATGTGCGTTCTCCATCCACCCCTCATTGCCTCACCGTCCTGCCCATATGTGCCATCACAGGGCAGCTGCAGTGTGCAAGCTCCCCCACTCCCCCCTTGAAAATATAGAGAGTAAAAAAATGCCCGCCACTCTAGAGTGAACTGAAAGTATGTCTATTTTATTTGGGACATCTTTTCTGCTCTGTTGGACATACACATCCATGCATAATGGTATGCATGGATGTGTATGTGTGTGTGTGTACAATAAAAGGACAACATGTAGTGATCTAATCTCAGCATGCAGTTTACTTCCCACACAAGGAGAACAAGCACACATGGAGGCAACACGACAGGACTCGTAGGTGTCCAATTAGAATAGAAGAAAAACTAAACAAAGCACAACACCTCCCCATATTCAAGGTGAAATGCGATATCATGCACAAATCCTGGATCAATCTGCCTAAATATTTGTTTGTTCATTGAGAGGGAGGATTGTTATTGAAGTTAATTCATTATTCTTTTCAGAAATTAGAGTAAATATCTAAGTCAATTTGCATTTCATGCAAACCATAATAGTTGCTGTCTTGAAGTTAACAAGCATTAAGTTAAACCTATACGTCACTAATTTATGCATTTGCTCTGTACAGAGCCATGGAAATAACAGTTACGCCAACAGAAGTTTGAAATTTTCAACGGTCACATGGTCCATAGAGAGGCAAAACCTATGGCAAAATTGTTCCAGGAAGTGCTTGGTGGGCAATTTGAATATATCTATATATATATCTATATCTATATATA
>JAODUE010002839.1:0-11519 GCA_027564755.1 Amblyopsis hoosieri
TACTGTATATATTTATATATACATACATATACACACACACACTATATATATATATATATATATATATACACACACACACACACACACACACACACACACACACACTGTGTATACAATATATACTGTATATATATATATATATATATACACACACACACATATGGTACATACATATACACACACAGTACATATACACACACAGTATATACAGTATATATATATATATATATACATATACACATACACACATACATATACACACACACTGGCGCCTGAAGCAAATAAGCAACAGCAGCTGAGCAGCAGACATTCTGTGGACAAGGCTGGCTTTCATCTCGATATGCAGTTCAAAGCTACAGGGCTGCGAACAGAACAAACTGGCAATCAAAGTTAATGTGCAAGTGGGCTGTGCACTTCACATGGCTTGTCGTCCTGAGTGCAACAGAGATCACACACACACGCACACGCACGCACACACACGCACACACACGCACACACACACACACACCTCTTTCACATCACAATGGCTGATTTTCAACACACGGCTGAAATTTATTATATTTCACCATGTAACAAGAATAAAAAAAAATGAAGAAACGTATCACTGTTGGGAACCATTTGAAAGCCTTTCATGACATGATGAATGAGCCAAAATGCATATATTTCCACCACAACGTTACAGTTGCTAACAAAGGCTCTTGTCCGTGTTCAGCTGCCCATTCCTAGGGATAGCGCTTTCTGCGAGAATCTGAGAAATGGTTTGTGGCCGTCTGAAAAATGAAAAATGGATGTAGGCTAATAAGGTATTATTGAATGTATTGTAGTGCTTTAGCACAGACAAAACTTGTAATTACAGATGTGTCATGGGAATGATTTAACATACAGAGTTCCATTTGTACTCCCTTTCTGTAGTTTGTTCAGTAGTTCTATATGGAAATATGCAACAATGTGTGCCTTAATCTATAATTACAATTGTGAATGTGTAAGAAACTAGAAAATACTGTGTGTGTGTAGAGTGTACTAGATGTTAGAACCTCAGCAATGTAGATTGGTTGATGCTACAACAAAGTATATGTGTTGATATCACACTGTGAAGCCACCTAGTGGACACATATAATGCCTTTGTTCCAATTGTGTTATGTGATATTAGGAATCTGAATCCCTGTAACAGACACAAAATCTCTGCATACTTAAAGTGGATCACCATGAAACTTTAAGTCTAATTTCTTTCTTTCTTATGACATACAGAATCTGTCCACAAACATTAAGACGAATGTGAAATGTCTGGACACAAGGAAAGATCCAGTCAAATCAACTAGGACGAAAACAAACTCCTTGGTAGAGGTGGTGTATCTGAAGCTTATACCTTGTGAATAATTAAGATGCAGATGCAGGGTCTGGCAGCTGTTCACTTGTTAGTTTTGCTCTGAAAGAAAAGCAATAAAGAAGAAAATGATTTGTCATAAAATATGAATATTAAGCTCACCAGCTGTCAACTTAAAGCCTCTATCTACTTGTTAATAAACATATAAATGCAGAACTACACAACAATGACCTTTCCAAATATGACACCAATTCAACGTCAGGTACAATGCAGATGTGATTAACATAAATAAGGTTCGGAGTCAAACAGGCGTAAAGGTCGTCACTCAGGATGCGTCCCGGGTCCGCGGGGTGATTTACAACACATTAATTTGGCCGCGTGGAGTAATTTATGCGTGACAGAGCGGAGCCACACAACTGTGTGTACCATGTGATTGCAGGCAACACTGTGCCATAGCTGCGCATGCAACTCATATCTAGCCATATCAGTCAAGATGCTTTACAACGTCTGTCACCAGCAGTAACAGTTCCCATACATCACGGGGCCATTGTTCGTGTTGCCAATAACTTTTGAAGGAGAACCTCGGCCAAACTGAAACCCAGTAGTGTCTCAAACTGCTTCTGTGGTGAGGAAGTGACAAAAGACCACCCCCTGTGGCAGGAAACCCATATCTAATCAAAACGTTCCACAAGAATAAAGTGTGGGGGAGGAAGTGGGGGGAGAAGAGTCAGTACTCAGTACTCTGAAGAGTAGATTCCTTTCTCCCCATTAGAATGGAACATTATTTTCGAGGATAAAAGTGAGATTTTAATGGAAGGCCGGATTGAGTTGTGCCTTGCTAGGTGGAACATCTTGGGGAAAATGAGGTATGAGGCGCTGCAAACCCATTCATACACCGCGACAACAATATAATATGGACAGGGATACGAGGATGTGGGCATGCAAGTAGTAATAAGACACTATGATTGAGTTTAACTAGCGGCCATTGGTGTTCTGTACAGAACTGCACAGCATAACACCGTATTTATACACAGTGTAGCGTGCCAAATTACACATAAGTCTCCCAGAAGTGTCAATATAAAAGGTAACAAATACATGATTATACGTGTGGGCGCACGTGCACTTGGGACATGAGGCCGACATTAACTGACAATTGGAAGGGTACATTGTGTTTACATGTGCGTGCGTGCGTGCGTGCGTACAGAGTGTGTGTGTGTGTTCATGATTGCATGGAGGCCGGTGGCCTGCTGTTGTGGTCCAGGACGCGGTGATCGTCCAGGTGTCACAGTGCTGATAGCCACCCACAGAGATGTGTATTTGCCTCCGTTTAGTCACCTTCGGAATTCTCACTAGGGACCACAGAGAATGCTTAGGGAGCCCGTGAAAGCCCCCGGCTCCTAAAGCCTATGTTCTGTAGCCAATTGGAGTGGAATTGCTGAAACCAAGTGGAAGGCACATATACCTCCAACAAAGTAGAACGCCCATTTGTGCTTGAAAACTGCATTTGTTTGGGATTTTTCCCCCCTCGATAATGAAATGCTGCCTGGTAATAGTGCTCTTGTCATATTTGTTTTATTTTTTTATTAGATGTGCTCCTCTAGATATCAATCAAATACAACTCTGGACATGAACTTCCAGTTAGAAAAATAACTTAAGGAAAACGTAAATGCAACCAAACCTGAGATTTGTTACTTTTTGCATTGTATGTGTATAACATACAATATATGAATTGTGGACGTTTCTATGAATAAGACCACTGTCTTAGTCGAGCTGGTCTAAATAAAACCAGTCACGTTGTAAAATACATGTCTGTATTACAACTGGTCCAAGGATAAACGTGTTTCTCTGTAACTGTCAGTGCACCTGTCCATCAGGGTAAACCACTAAATAAAACGTGAGTAAATCACATCCTTGAGTAAACCTGTCCGTCATTAAGGCCAGTCACAGTTAAGTCAGCCACTCTGTAAACCTGTCCACCATATAAAAATACATATACAGTACACCGATGGACCCAACTTTTCACAGTCTGAAGTCTGTTAGTCTATTAGTCTTGTTCTAGCATTGTTCAAGTTATACGGTGTTCTGTGTCAGTTCACTGTCACCATTCCTGACCCATGTTTCACAGTAACAGTAATTGTCTTATTACTGGGGGTCCTAATCATCCTCTGCAGCATTACGCACCTATACAACGTGTGACAAGCAGCGTAGCTTAATCAAAACCGCAGACGAGGTGAGAATCACACAGCGGCACGTAACTTCAATCTCTCTGCGTGGTGCGGCGTGGTGCACCTTGGCGCGCAGGTGCTTTTAATGTGTAAGTCATCGGAGATTGAGGAGGCCAAAGAGCCCACTCCACCAGACGGTCTCCATAAAGCACAGCGGAAAGCTCTCCCAGATGTTGAGTGGCGGGGCTGGGGATCCGGTGACATGCGATGTGAGGCAGGGGCCGGTAATGCACAGTGTATTAGCGGTCTCTTTATGGGAGCATTATGTTCAGGGGGGAGCCGTGACGAGGAACGCGCCACAGCCTCTGTGATGCCGCCGTCGCCAAAGAGCTACAGCCAGGCATTATGCATTGATGGACCTACCCTTGAGAAAGCGGGACACCCGTGACCGTATTCTGCTGATCTTAGACGACGCCTCATTCCCGCTAGCCTGCTGGAAAACATAAATCAGTTTCTCATATCATCATCTAGTCATATTCAATGCATATGTGGCGCCAATCAGTAAATCTGTCAGGTTTCTCCCCTTACAGTGATATATCAGACGCCTAATACTAGTGCATATGCAGTAAATCCCTGACAAAGGCCATTTCTTGGAAATTCCAGGACGGGGGCGTGAAGCAGAGAACTTGACTTGAAAACAGATACTGGGTGGTAGTAGAGTAGTAGTGGTGTGGCGTAGTCCGCGTAGTGAGCGGCTTCCGATCCTTCCAATGCACCATTCTGCAGCACAGCGTTGTTCCTACACGCCAACGTTCCATGCGCTAGTGGCGAAACGGATCGTAGTGTGGTCCGTGATCCGTTGGGATCACCCCCCAGCACGGTTCGGCACGCACGTTGTCACGTTGGGAGTTTTACTGCCGCGGATAGTTTTTAAACGTAGTGACTCCCTGCATCTCTAGTTGCAGCTGAGACGACAAGACACATTTTCAAGCGATGAACTTAAGAGTTTTCACGTGATCGGGGCATGTCGAATTACAACCAAGAAAACCGGAAGGCTCGCGTTGAAATTGAAGCAAAGAAAACAGATACACGTGCGCACGACATGGCTGAACGCAGAGCGCGCTTGGAGCTGAAGTGCCTTCTCTCCGCCGTGCTTTGCACGCCGTGCAAGGACTTGCCGGTGGATTGTGCCCGTCCTGCCGGTACTAATATGGATAATGAATCAGCTTTGCGCTCATTGTGCTCGAGTGTGATACGAGCTATGCCGTTATTGAACATCAGCATGCCTGTGATGTTCTTCTGCTGTGGCGGCACTCGGCCCCAGCAGCACAACCTTGCGTGTCATATTGCTTTCAAACAGTTATTCAAGCGCCATTTACTGTATGTGTTAACAGATTAGGAATAGATTGTTGTTTAATACATTTGGCTGAGCTGAACTGTTGCCCAGCAACACAAACATGTTTTGCAGGTCGACGTGCTACTTTGTGTCTTTTTTTTTCCCCCTCCCCTTTGTCTTTTCCTGGCGACCGTTCATAATTTTATTTATGGATGGTCAAGTCTTTGAGGTGCAAAGTTTGTTACATTCTAAGATAATGATAATTGATGAATTCATGGTTATTAGGTCTGTACAGTCGTCAAGTTATATAAATGATGTATACAATATTTTTTAAATGAATGTAGCAGCAAACAACTATTTTCTATGTACGATATAGTATAACTAAATTGCTCCCTGGTCAGAGAATGACATCACACTCCCTCTGTGTGTGTTGCTATCCCAGCTCCTCTGTTTTGATGGCTGGTCCAGCCACCTGTGCATCTTAGTGAGTGTCTATGTGTGTGTGGGGCCCGCAAAGCATGCTGGTGCTCCAAGTGTGACATCTAGAGGAATGCACATGGAAAGCAAAGTTAATCCTTATGGTTAAATACATATATACAGTCTGCTGATCCACAGAGTCCATTTACAAATGTCTATGTGGAAAATACATTCCTGACTTCATGCACCCCACCCCCGGTCTCGCTTCTTTCCTTCTCCTAGGTCGTCCACTTAGACTGCGCTGTCCGCTTGAACCCCACAAACGCTGCTTGCAACTTAAGCTAAGGGCCTAGCCATGAAGTGGCGGGGGGTCTTTATTATGGACTTTATTCTACTCCGGGGTTGCCCAGGGTGTGAGTACTAACAAGTCCCCGTTTGAGCGCTGCGACGTTAGAGTTTACCCCGGTGGACAAGAGGGTCGCCTCACTACGCCTACAGGTTGTGTGTGTGGGGGGGGGGGGGGACCCTGACTGTTGTTTGTGCATATGCACCAATTAGCAGTTCAGAGTATTCGGCCTATCTCTAAAGGAGGCTGGCGTCTCCTTTAGAGATAGGGTGAGAAGCTCGGCCATCCGTGAGGAATTCAGAGTAGAGCCGCTGCCAGTTGAGGTGGTACGGGCATCTGGTAAGGATGCCCCCTGTGCGCCTCCCTAGGGAGGTGTTCCAGGCAAGTCCGGCTGGGAGGAGGCCTCGGGGAAGACCCAGGACCAGGTGGAGAGATTATATTTCCACACTGCTTACTCTGCTTAGTTAGAGCTTGCTAATGTAGACCCGACCCAGGATAAGCGGATGAAGATCCGAAAAAAAAAACGCTCAAAAACCGTGATACAATCCGATCCGTGAGTTTTGTGACCCATTGCACCACTACCATGTCCACGAATTTCACAATAATATTGCCCATTATTTTTCTGGGGGCGTTAGCGATCAATCTGAGGCCACAACGGTATTTATGCAGCAAACTGTTTTGGGGTAAATCGACTATGTTTCAGGTCATGCATGCTGGGCGCTGCCTACATCGGCCTCCACAGCAAAATGCCGTTAGTGACGAGTTCACTTACTGTAAGAGGCCGTAAGCGTTCCATTTTTGCTTCCCTTAAAATGCATTACAATGCTCCATCTTATTATTATTCCATTCTCTCTGGTACAGTGCTGTTCGTACACACTGGCCCGGACATCGGAGGCTGGGTACATTTCCCCACCAGCCCACTGTGCCCCAGCTGAGGACTGTCAGAATATCTATAGTCGGACTAATGGCTGTACACAGTCTAATGAGCAGTAATTGAACAGTGTAACGCGGCATGGCCTCGCGAGAGCCCATAGGAACAGTCTTCCTCAGCCGAGCAACACGGTCACGTTGTCTGGAGTTGATTAGAGTTGACCTTGCATGGAGGGAAGAAGGCCTCTGTAACGGCCAAAACTAAGCTTTTGGGAATAGGAGGCTGCAAAAACAGCTAAAAAGCAAATTAAACAGAATTGCATAGAATTGCAACGGGGGGAAATCAATGGGACAGTCGATAGCGGTTAGATATTTTTTTTTTTTTTTTAAACACAAAATTCTTACGGCGAGAAAGACAATTGATCAAATATCCCTAGTCATATTGGCATTTCTAACAATATTAATTAAGAAAAAATGCTTAGCTGACAATACAGTTAAATCAGAATAAATGATGACACAATATCACGCCGGCAAGCGCAAGTCTACCATTAAAGGTATATTCCGCTACTGTAAACCAGTTGTAAGCTAATACAGTTTTTGTCAAATTCATATAATATCTCTTCACATTCCACTAGCTTACTGCAGAATGTGGAATTTACTTACTCCGTAAATAGGAACACAAACAAAGTGGCGAACACCACTCACAACAATGCAATGTGTGGGGCGGGGCTTCTGGAGGAGTGGGTTTTGATTTGAGCTCAAAGTTAACAAGTGTTCTCGAGAATGACTGACCCTGCCTTTGAGATTTACAGTTGGTCTATGGCACTACAGCAGTATAGTCCCACACTAGGATATTCAGCAACTTAACAAAAGAGGGTTCACAAAAGCCAACAAATGTCACTCAGCTGCTTATAGGAAAACCTTTGATAAATGTGCATCCTATTGTAATCTCCTATACTGCGACTGTGTGCCTTCACTCCCAGCGGACAGCTCCACTTGGCAGACATACTGAATCTCGTTATTCTTTATTTGGTCTCGACCACACAGGTCAATATCGCCCACACTAGCTCACCGGCGTGCTGTCTCTAACGGTTCTCCGATTTAAATCCGACGCGATGGATCATTTAAAGTGAGGCGGATGAGGAGGTTCGGCTGAGAATGCAATCATGTAATTGAATTCGGTCATCAATATATACAGCATATGTACAAGGGGGAAGGGGCATTTCACAAGAATGCAGGACGGCCAAAGTGGAAGGCAATCTATCCAAACTCAGTGCAGAAGTATGAGTCATGGCTGTGCGCGTACAGCATCTTCTATTCACGTTTGTATCGCCCTGTACGTTATGAACCCGCTGGTAACGAGACAGCGGCAGTCTACATGTGCATGTGGAAGTCTGCAGGAGTGAATAATAGCTACGCCTTAAATTGGCGAGCGAGTTAGCCTTCACCTGCCAACTGCCACCCCACTGTTTTCTGACAACAGTTTCCATAAATACACTGTGGTACAACGCACAAGAAAATGGCTGCTGCTGCTGCAAAGCTAATTTAAAACACTAAATGATTTGCTGGACTCCCTAATGATGCCACGCTGTTCTTCCCTTAACTCATACATGAACACATTTAGCTCAGCTGTCCACCCACACAGGAGTTATGAGTTAATGTGACTGATCAGACGTATTGTCAGGATTGGGAGGGGGTGGGTCCAGACCTCACCTGATTGACTGATCTTCCATGTCAATTTTGTAGTCCACACTTTGTGACTGGTTCGTTTGAGCGCCACCCAAGAAGGTGTCTGATAAGCCAACCTAACTCCAAACATTTGTGTAGTGCACAGTATGTAGGCTACAGGGTTTTAATGCATCTCAGAAAACTCCATAGCCCTGTAGGAATAATGCCTGCTGCTAAAGTGATTTGTTTCACTACCTATAGCTAGCCACCAACATAATAGCCTCTTTATGTCTGGGTTGACAAATCAAACATTGTTTGGCAAGGCAATGATTATTATTGCACAAAGTAGATGAGTCTATGCTAGTGATTTTCATTATTGTCCATTATCTATACGGCCATTCCATCCAATCCATAGCCATTCTGCATCAGCAATGTTCATGTACAACTAAAAGCGATAGCAATGAATTAGACTATTGATGAGGTCCTTAACCAGGGTCATAACTGGACCCCTACAGTCAATTATTATCCCGATAAGAATATCTTTATTGCAGAAGTGCATGCAGCAGCAAAAATCTGCACGCACCAAAACATTCCCCTATGGTGGAATTGCCACTTCTTGAAATTATAGTTTTCATTAAAACTAAATGTTGGGGGGTTATTGATTGCCTAAATAACACTCAATATCTTCTCATTCCGAAGCCAAATGAAATTGCTCAGAATAGTAATATCACTCTTGCATTGTGTACGTTTCATCGCATTTATAGTGCTTCATGCAGCCTCATCGTCTGGCTTATTAGAGCAAATTAAGTGCATTTCAACGAGTGTAATTTCCAGAATGCGAATATCCACGCGGAACATCTGTATATACAATGCACTAGTCACAAACACGCAAAATAATAACAATAACAGCGGCGCTTCCGATAACAAAGAAGGAAGGATGCCTAACGCAGAGAGCATTAGCAACACCATTACACGGGAGTAATCACCTAATGCTCTCTATAAACCTAGCACAGTGTGAAGTCGTACCTTGGCCCATGATACCACACTTCCATTCCTGTGAGATGGGGCGAGTCCGGCGCCCCTTCGGTTCGCCTGGCAAATAAAGAGCGAGATTGGAACGTGAGAGAGCTGTAACGGCCCATACAACGTCACGTCACCGCTCTTCCCGGGCCTAGGAGTGGGTGAACCATGTGCGTGCAGAACGCTGAAGAGAGCGGGAGGAGATGAAAATGAAAATCACCTTCTCGTTGCCCGGGGAGACGGACCTCCGTTGACCGGAGACGATCGAGCCCCAGGGCGAGGTCTTTCCCGGGCTGGAGTCCCCGTGGTCATACTCCTCCTCCACCACCTTTGCCTCCACCTGCCCAGAGAGAAAACCAACATCCCCTCACATTATACCGTGCTGTTGTATTGACCATGGAGGCGCAATACTGCAACACTGCCACTTGTTGCGCTGCTGAGCCTTTCCTGCGGAGGTTTTCACGAACCTCGCTCTGCACCACAGTACTGATACTACCAGGAGAACACCTCCACTTGAGTTTGAAGGGGGGAAATATAAATGCAGACAGTTATGGGAAGGCTAAATCTAAGGACGTCTTCAATAAAACACACGTTGTCTGGGTTTAAATGTCCTGTAGTCGCTCTCTGCTACGGTCAGAATCAAACATTTACCAGCAGTTTTAAATTAAAAGCGTGTTGCCATGTCGACGTATTTATCTAGACTGTCAACTGACTTCAAATGATTTAAACCTCATTAACATTAGACCACTAAGCAGATGCAGTTATCCACTAGCCTGCCCTGCCTCCTGCTTATAACAGTCTCCATGATGCAGTCCGTCTAAACATAAGTAGGACCAGAACACTGAATATTGTAGTACAGCACATATTTCTAATTATACTGTAATTTGGTAACAAATCACAGAATGTATCTAATTCTGGACCTCATGCATTACAGGGCAACCCGTGTGTTTTTGGTGGTAACGTACTACGGACCCCAAAGCGTCACCCAGCAAATGCCGGGACGGTCCACGTGCGCATCTCCTGCTGCTGCTGCTGCTGCTGCCGTCGTTGGGAAACGAGGCCGAGCTGTTTCCCAGGGGCGTATGCTAAAGACTTCCTCGGGGCGCGCGGGGCTGCGTTTCACCTGATCGATTGGCAGGTCCACCTTCAGCTGCCGGTCGTCCTGCACCTCTGCTGCTCCCACCATCTCCAGCCTTTTGTTCTTCGCATTGTATACGCTGGCCTCTGGGGAAAGTGATTAATCACAATTACCTCATCTGTTGGCAGCCTGGTCACCCTTACACTCTCTCTCTCTCTCTCTCTCTCTCTCTCTCTCTCTCTCTCTCTCTCTCTCTCTCTCCCCCTCTCTCCGTCGCCCTGCTATTGTCTTCCACCTCTGTCCTCTGATCAATGATGCCGTCAAGCCGTGTATTTATTTAGAGTGGTCTCGCCGACCGGCGGGTTGCGGTAAGCCGCGGCTCTCCCGCCACGGGTGCGCCGGGGTCTGCGTGACCCTCCATTCCGGGGGCTTCGCCCCTGACACTGACGGGCTGGCGTTGATGCATGTGGCGCAAAACGCTTAAGACAGCCGCGTCGCGTCGCCTTAGCCCTCGCAAACAAATCCGATTTGTCTGCGGTCTCTGGATCAGAGACAACGAAGGGGAACGTGAATAATGGAACACTGTTAGACTTGAGACTGCTTCGGTATTGGTAAGGAATTAGATTTTAATAATACATAACAAGGCCTTGATTGACTCATCTGTGATTAGAGATGGAAACGATGGTAGGAAAATTAACTGGGTTCATGAAAGTGAATTATGTAGCCACACGACAGACTTATCCGTTATGCATTACAAACAGAGATGCAGGTTGGATCATCTTCTAGCTCTGCGTTACATTAAAAATACAAAGCAAAATTATAAAAGCGAGTTGTTGCCAAATGTGCTCCGGCTCCGAGTTGATACATGCCAACGATACTCAGGGCCCTTCCCCATTCCCATGTGATACGATGTGAGGGTTGCAGTAAGAGTACTTAGCTGTTATCTCTACAGTACATCTTTCTCAAAACAATACTATACATGTATATCGATGCTTTAACTGGACATTATTTTGCAGACAAATATAGCCAACTTGCCCTGCAATTCTAATAACAATGGCTTAGTTACATTTCTGTATTCACTCCCTGAAATATTGGCATTTTCACAGAATCTTCAGATTATACAATGAGAAGTTTGTAACAATTGTTGCATTTGATACATTTAATAATACATTTTATTTGTAACACTATATTTAAAGAAGTCCCAATGTGCTACAGGAAAGTGTTAAAAATCTATTATAAATAATAATAATATAATATAATATAATATAATATAATATAATATAAAGCACATTATA